>CAUYRH010097216.1:0-66937 GCA_963574655.1 Perodicticus potto
GGGCGTTGTGGTGGGCGCCTGTAGTCCCAGCTACTTGGGAGGCAGAGTCAGGAGACTCACTTGAGCCCAGGAGCTGGAAGTTGCTGTGAGCTGTGATGCCACAGCACTCTATCCAGGGTGACAGCTTGAGGCTCTGTCTCAAAAAAAAAAAGAAAAAGAACTGTCCCCCCTTTCTTCTCTCACTTCTTGGATCTGTTCCTGGGTTGCCCCTAAGCCCTGACTCTCATGTTGGGGACTCTCTTTGCCCATCTCTGCCACTTCCCACCTGCCGCCCTGATCTTTCTCAACCTCTGCAGAGGCCCCTGTGAGAGGTTTCTGCATGTTGGTGGCCTTTCTCTCAGCATCTGGTCTCATTCTCCTCTGTGTCTCTATCTACCATTTATTTTGCTTTCTTTCCCATCTTCCCTCTCCTGCTTGGACCCCTCTGCATCTAGACCAGAGGCAGTGTGGGAGCACATTGTCATCTGAAGCTTCTGGGTTAGATACAATAGTGAACGAAAGCAAAACATTGCATAAGCTGCCCCTATTTAAGGACATGGAAACTGAGAGGTCTCAGCCCTCCACAAAGACAAACACTTCTGCCTCTCACCTAAGGGATGTCGGGGAGTGGGGGCGGAGACCTGCTGATGCCAACAATGTGTGGTGCAGAGTCCAGACAGATCTACTGTAGGGCAAGGCATTCTTGGGCTGTGTCTCCTCCTAGGACTTTGCTGTCTGTCTGTCTGTCCAATCTGTATGGCTCTGACTTTCTCAGCTACCATCTCTGTTGCCTGACACCCAAAGGGTTCCTTGTCCCCCAGGTCTGCGCATGGATGCCCATTTCAGCCTGTCTCCCACCCAGTCTGGGAATTGCCACTCCATGGTTGCATTTTCTGCTGTCCTAGGGCTGTTCCAGCTCTCTCATTGTCAGGGAGGGTCTGGACTGCCTTGCCCTCCCTGTCTCTCTGGACCCCTCATGCTTCCTGTGGCTGTCTCACCTCCCATTCTGTGTCTCAGCTGCCTGTCCCTCCCTCTTCTGCACCCCACCTCCATCTCTCCCTCTTCCACAACTCTCATTCTCCCCAACTTTCTCTCTCCCCATTGTTGTCTCTGTGTCCCCATCTCTGTATATCCCCCCATCTTTCTCTTTTTCCCATTTTTTTTTTTTTTTTTTGGAGAGACAGAGTCTTACTTTATCGCCCTCGGTAGAGTGCCATGGCGTCACACAGCTTACAGCAACCTCCAACTCCTGGGCTTAGGCGATTCTCTTGACTCAGCCTCCCGAATAGCTGGGACTACAGGCGCCCGCCACAACGCCTGGCTATTTTTCTGTTTTGCAGCTCAGCTGAGGCCGGGTTTGAACCTGCCACCTTCAGTGTATGGGGCAGGCACCCTACTCGATGAGCTACAGGCGCTGCCCTCTTTTCCCCATTTTTGAGTCCTCATCTCTCTTCTCATCTGTTTTTATCTCTAGGTCCTCGTCTTTGTCCCCTCATCTCTCTCTCTGTCTCCCACTTGTGTCTCTGTGTCCCCCTCTCTACTGCTCTATCCATCTTCCCTCCCTTCTGTCCCTCGGTCTCTCTCAGGGGCTGTCTCTCTAGCAGGAATGTCCCAACCCTTTGTCATCCCACACCCTAGGGCCCTGGTTCGTAGCTATTGAGGAGGTGACAGGGTACCAGGCCTGTAGGCCGGCTCACTGAGGGGAAGTCTGCCCAGCAGCTAGTGATGTCACATGCAGTTGACTCGCTTTGATTGGCTGCTTCCTCTGCGTGGGAAAGGATGCTCCCAGTAGTCGGAGGATGTCTGTGGGTCCCTCTGGAGTCAGGCAGCTTCAGTCGGTGTTATGGCTTCTCCATCGGTCTGACCCTTCTTTTTTTTTTTTTTTTTAAATTAATGTATTTATTTATTTTGTTGTTGTTGTTGCAGTTTTTGGCCAGGGCCAGGTTTGAACCTGCCACCTCTGGTATATGCGGCCGGCACCCTACTCCTTGAGCCACAGGTGCCGCCCTGGTCTGACCCTTCTTACGTTAATCTAACCCATTTTTTGACCTTTCCTGTTCCACATCTAAGTGTCTTTTGTCAGTTTGCAGATCTAAGGCCCCTTCATCACTGTCACCCCCTTTAGTCAGGAACCCCCCACCTCTCTCACTCTTAGCCTTCCCTGTTGCTCTTAACTGCTCCACTGTCACTCTAGCCGGGTCCCTCTGATCCCTCTCTGTCACCTTCACCCCTGCCCTGTCACTCTGACCCTTTCCTTGTCAACCTGAGACTTCCCCCATCACCCTCACCCCTCTGCTGTCAACCTAGCCCCTTGCCCTGACACCCCCAGTCCCTCTGACTCCCATCACCTCTCCCATGCCTACCTGTGCTTCCCTCTCCTTCCTCCCTTCTTCCCTTTCCCAGCCTGGACTCTCCTCTCAGCCTTCCCTCCCAGCAGCTCAGTGCCTTCTGTGGTCACACTCCCTTCCCCTCCCTCCTCACACTCTTCACCCCTTTCATTTGATCTTAGGATTTTTCTAGCCACTCTGGTCTGTTTTCTCTGAAGTCTCTTTCATCTTCTCCTTACTCACTGACTGATCTAGGACAAGACCCTTCTCTTTCTGAACCATAGTCAGTTTCATTATCACCCAAATGGGTATAATCAGCCCTAACTCACAGGTTTGTTTGAGGACTCAGTGTGGACAGACATGAAGAGCAGCAGGCAAGGTGGCTCCCACGGGATGCCTCTCTCCCCTGCTGCTCCTCTCTGCACACTGCCTTTATCTTTTGCAGGGTTCTTCTCCTTGATCACAGCTGCAGGACAGGACAGAAAACCCAGCAGGGTATTTGGCTGAGGCTTAAGGAGAAGGAGGAGGAGAGAAACATTGAGCAAAGTCAAGAAGAATTGGGCAGGCTGAGACTCTGGAGAAGAGGAGAATGGCAGGAAATGGGCCAGAGTGGGGGTGTGTTCAGGAGGCACCTCCTGGCACCTTCATTGAGCTGGCCCTGTGCTGTTTGATGAGAATGTTCAGAGGAACAGGACTGGGGTTTTGCACTTGGGGATATATTTCATGATATCTCCTCTAGCGAGTCCTTTATTCTACAAGTATTTATTAAGCACCTACTATATACTGACCTCCTACTGGGCTCTGAGGGTACAGGAGTGAACCACTCAAACTAGGTCACTTCCTTTAGGGAATTCACATTTGAGGGAATGAAATGTAGCAGAATTGGGTTCTGCTGTATTTGAGAAAAACAACCCAAATAACAGTGGCTTGGACAAGATAAATCCTGTTATTGCTCTCATGTTAAAGTAGTCTGGGATAGGGAGTCTCAAGCAGATTGGCAGCCTCCATGATCATGAAGACCTAGGATCCTTCTCAATTTCTGTTCCACCATCCTAGCCTTCCTTCCAACCACAAAGTGGTGTCACAGCCCAAGATGGCTACTGAAGCTCTAGCTATTGCACCAGTATTCCAGGTAGCAGGAATAAGAAAGGATGGAAAGGCAGAAGAGCAAAAGAGGGCACTTTGCTGCCTCTTGGGTTTCCTCTGAGTCTTCTCAGAGCTAACACATAGCACTTCCACTTATGTATCTGGGCTGGCCTCCATCACATGCTGCAAAGGAAGCTGGAAAATGTAGTCTCTCAATACAAATAAGATTTGTGCCAAATAAGATTAGTGGTGTTTTCTTACCAAGGAAGAAGAGTAGAATGGTCACTGCTAGGCCACATGCCCAGGTTTGCAGATGGTAAACAAGCAAGCAAATGATTATGATGACTCCAAACGGCATTAAGTTAAGGTAGTTATGATGGAGTAACAGGAGGAAGCCTCTCCAGGTAGGACACCTTGGGGCCAACATCTGCAGGAAACCTGAAACTTGCAGACCCTACCCAATCCAACCTTTCTATAATCTATCTGATCTCATTTCCCATCCCTCAGCTCCTGGCTCCCCTGCTATAGACACATTTGCCTCCTTACTGTTCCTTGAGCATGCCAGGCTCCCTCTCACCCCAGAGCCTTTGCACCTACTGTTCCCGCTGCCTAGAACATTCTTCCCCTATATATATTTGTATGGCTCCCTTTTTCACCTTCAGAATTTTGCTCAAATAATACCTTCTCATTGAGGCCTTCTGTGCCTACCATATTTTAAATTATACTGCCCCTCTCTCCCATCCCTTACCTCCATTTGACCCATGTTATATTTTACTGATTTATTTTGTTTATGGCCTGCCTGCCCTTCTTACAGGCTGGAGTGTCTGTCTAACTTGTTGCATCTGCAGCAGTTAAAACATCCTTGGCACAAAGGAGGTACTCAATAAATATTTGTGTAATGAATGAATGAGATACCTGTAGAAATAGTCCCAATCCAGGGAGCTGAGTGCAGTGAAAAGGTCTAGATTAGCACCATTCACTAGAGCTTGCTGTGATGACAGAAATATTCCACATCTGTGCTGTCTAGCACAATAGTCACCAGTCGCAGGTGACTACTGAACACTTCAAATGTGGCCCATGCAATGGAGGAATTAGTATTTTTAAATTAATTTGAATTAGTTGAAATTTACATCTGAATGGCTAGTGGCCACAGTATGGGTCAATGAAGGCCTAAAGGAAGGGGGCAGCCAGGGAAGGGTGGGTGCTAGGGTGACAAAGAATGTTCCCAAGCAGAGCACAGCATGGGGAGAGGATGTTCTAAGCAGAGAGATCAGCACATACTGAGGCTTAGAGATGAGAAACTGGCACAAGAAATTCAGAGAACTGTGAATGGTCTGAATAGCTAGGGGGAGTGGCAGAAGGGGAAGAGGAAGAGAAGGCAGAGGGGCCCATCCCAAAGGTCAGGACCTCACCTCATTTCCTTTCTCTCGATTTCTAATCTCAAAGATGGAGAAGGTAGACAAATAGGGTCTCCCGGCAGAGGCGGGGGTTCAGAGCTTAGCAGTGATTGACGTTGGCAGGTTCTCATTCACTTATTCATTTGATGTGAGATTGTGGAAGGGTAGGCCCTGTTTGGGGACTGGAGAATCAGCAGGAAATAAGAAAGAGAAAATTGCCACCCACAGGCAGTTTTCATTATGAACTTCTCTGAGCCTTTGCCACTTTTGCCTTTCCTCAAAAAAGAAATTAAAATTTACATTTTATGATTTTCTTGGTACAAAGACATGTTTATATTTTATGATTCTGTTAGTGCAAAGATGAATTTTATACAGGCTGGATTATATGCTGTTTTTTTTCCCCCTTTTACTATGAAAAGAAAACATTTCCTCTAAAAGTATGGTGGGCTCTAGGCACTGTAGCTCAGGGCCTGGGGTAAGTTGGCCCTGCCTTGGGGCAACTTCCAACCTAGTGGCCACAAGCAAGTTTCAGACCCAGATAGATGCTCTGGAAGAAAACGGGACAGGGAAGTGTGGCAGGCAGTGACAGGACAGGCAGGGAAGGTTAAGGAGGGGACATCTGAATGTAAAACTTAGAGACGAAAAGGAGCCTGTGACGAAAAAGAGAAAAATCATTGCAAAAAGAAGAGCCAGGACTTGAGAATGCTGATGGTGCCGATGGGAGAGTAGGAGGAGTGGAACTGAGGGGAACGGAGGGAGCAAGTGGGAGATGGAGCCAGGGGGCAGATCATAAGAGTGGTTTAGTGCAGGCTTCCCAGAGTGGGAGCCTGAGATGCCAAGGGGGAGCCTTTGGGAAGTGGGGAAGAAGGTTGGCAGTCATGGTCCCTACTGGTGTCTGCCCCAGCCTGATGCCACAGAGAGCTCTTGAGTGTGACCCACACAGGGGCTAGCCCTGTCTTGGGCCTCCATGCCTCTGTGCCTCAGAGTCAGTCTGTCTTGGGCTCTGGGCTGCTCCAGGAGGTGGGGGCAGTAAAGGTCTGGGCAAGTCTGCACCTTTAAAGGATGGTGACTCTCCAGAGCAACAGGCAGGTGTCACTCATGGCGGCAGGGAATGGGTGCAGCATCCCAGAGGAGGGGACCTGGAGGGGCACCCCAGTCCCCCATGGGGAGGACTTGTAGTGTCTGAGCTTGGGAATCTGGATCCCCTTCAGATGTGGGATGTTACCATAGGATTTTAAGCAGAGCAGTAGCACACACCGAATTTCTTTTTGGCTTTTATGTGGAAAACAGATCAGAAAGGGATGGGGGGACAAGGGTGGCAGCAGGGAAATGGAAGGAGCTATTGCAGCCATCCAGGTGAGCAGTGGTGGGTACCTGGATGTGGGCAGTGGCAGGAGAAGGAAGTCCCCAGATGAGTGATCCCATGGGAAGTCAAGCAGGCGAGTGGAGGATAGTCTGCTTTCTCCTTTTCTTCCTCTCCCCCAGAATCTCTTCCACCTCCTTCACACCGCTCTCCCTTCCTACAGGGGCTTGTCAAGGAAATGATGAAACCACAACAAGGCTTCAGGCCTGACTGATCTTTCTCTGCTATCTTTTCTCTCCCTCCCCCACTGACCCGCTGCCCCAAAGTCGAGCTTTGATCCCCACCACCGCTCCCAGCCAAGTTACGAGCGTCCTTCTTTCCTGCCTCCTGGACCTGGGCTTATGCTTCGGCAAAAATCTATTGGTATGTCACCACTGGAAGGGTGGGTATGAGGGATCTGGGGGTTAGGGGTGGCTGGGAGGGCGGCCGTTTATGGGGGAAACAAGAAGGTTTAGATGTGTTCTTTTCTACTTCCATGTGTGACCGTACTTCCATGAGTCCAGGCTTTCAGGGCTAGGCAGTGGCTCACACCTGTTATCCCAGCTTTGGGAGGCCAAGGCAGGTGGATTGCCTGAGCTCATGAATTCATGAGACCCAGACCCACACCCCTAAAAACATCCCAGTGCTGTGTCAGGTGCCTGCAGTGCCAGCTACCTGGAAGGCTGAGGCAAGAGAATCACTTGAGCCCAGGAGTCTGAGGTTGCTGTGAGCTGTGACACCACAGCACTCTACCTGGTGGACAAAGTGAGACTGTCTCAAAAAAAAAAAAAAAAGAAAGAAAGAAAGAGTTCAGGTTTTCGAGTTGGGCAAACACAAGTGTGAATTCTGGCTCCTTTTCTTCCCCCAACTGTGTGACCTGGGACAGGAGGCTTCACTTCTCTGGGCAGGCTCTGCATCTAGAAAATGAGGACATTATTGCCCCTGCCTGGATTCAGTGAGCCAAAGCCCCCACCACAGACCACCCTGGTTTTTTCTCTCTTATATCTGATTTTCCATCCATTCATTCATTCTATAAATGTTATTGAACACCTCCCATGTGCCAGGAATTGTTCTATTGGGGATATGTCAGTGCATAAAACAGACTAAATGGTCCTGCCTTCATCAAGCTTAGCTTCTAGCACATGAAGACAGACAATAGATACTAAGGATCATAAGCAAGAAAATCATATAGTATATTAGCAGAGGTAAGCACTATGGGGAGAAGAGAGTAAGAGATCCAGAGTGTTGAGAGTGGGCAGGTTTGAGCTAAAACTTGGAGATTAAGTAGAAGTCATATCTGGAGATGGGGGAGGTAAGGCATTCCTGGCAGCAGGAACAACCTGAAGGGTCCTGAAGTCAGAGCGAGCCTAGCGTGTTTACTGATTGGGGAGGTTTGTGGCTTGAGCCGAATGAGCACCGGACATGAGGTCAGAGAGGGGACAGGTTCTCATGTGCCATGTCAAAGACTTGAACTTCTACTCTGAATGAGGTGGGATCCACAGGAGGGCTCTGAGCAGAGGAAGGACATGAGCTAACTTTAACAAATCCCTCTAGTTGCCAATTAGGACTAGATTAGGAGTGGGAGGGAGACGAGAGAGGAGGTGACAGTATTGCTGTCCAGTTGGAAATGATATTGGCTGGCCCAGGGTGGCGACTCTGGAGGGGTGAGAAGACTATGGATTCTGGATAGGTTTTAAAGTAATAGGTGAATTGGATATGAGTGATATGAGGAAGAAAGCCACCAAGGTGCACTCTAAGGTTAAGGTTTTCGGTACAAGCAGCTTGAAGGATGGAACTGCTGTTGGCTGCAGTGAGCTGGAGGAGTGATCTGGGAAGATAAGGAGCTTGGTGTGGAGCCTTTGGAGTCTGAGATGCTTGTGGGGCATCTGGAGCTTGGGGGGAAGGATGGGCCCCAGACGTGGGAGTTAACAGCAGAGGTGTTGAATGCAGCTGGACACTGGCTGAGAGAATAGTCAGAGGGGAGAAGAGGGTCAAACATATGAGCCCTGACAGTTGAAAAGTAGGCAAAGACAACTCCACAAGCCACCTGGAGCTGTTCTGCCAGTTGGATCCAGCTTTTCCTCAGCTTCCTGTGTTCACAGTCCACCAGTGTGAGCCTTGAATGTGTGAGGTCTCCCTGCATCTCATCATTTACCTAGTATCTTTCCTAGAAATCAGCTCCCTCTTTTAACAATAGCCGCATCCTAAGCACATCCCTGTAAAATCACAGATTTGACTTGCTCATTGCCATTCTTTCCTGCACAAACATGAGCAGAAACATGGAACTATGCACATAAACATGACGATCCTTATCCAGCTGGAGCCACTCTTGCTCACCCTGAGCCACAGCTAGCATTCGCTGAGCCTTTTCATAAATTAGGGGAAAGGCGCCTCCTTATGGCTTGGGGAGGAAGTTCAGCTGAATTTCGCCGATTTTCCTTTTTATGCCGTTTGCTGTTGTGCAGTGCACAACCTGTGCACTGTATGAAGCAGCTGGGGAAGTGCTGGACTAATCCATGTGAAGCTCTTAGTATACATCGGGTGCCATCATCATCATCATTATTATTGTTACTGCTATATGTTCTGTGGGATAGGGAGAGTAGGGAGACCCTTTCCCCAGGCCCCTCCCAATACTCTGTCTCTCTCTAGGGGCAGCAGAAGATGACAGACCCTACCTAGCACCCCCAGCCATGAAGTTCAGCCGCAGCCTGTCTGTGCCTGGCTCCGAGGACATACCTCCCCCACCGACCACATCCCCACCGGAGCCACCCTACAGCACACCTCCAGCCCCCTCCTCCTCAGGCCGCCTCACCCCCTCCCCTCGGGGAGGCCTCTTCAACCCCAGCTCAGGTGGCCCCCTCCCCGCCTCCTCCCCCTCATCTTTTGATGGGCCCTCCCCTCCAGACACCAGGGACACCCGTCTGGGGAGCCGTGAGAAAAGCCTATACCACAGCGGCCCCCTGCCCCCTGCCCACCACCACCCGCCCCACCACCACCACCACCACGCCCCGCCCCCTCAGCCCCACCACCACCACGCCCACCCTCCACATCCCCCAGAGATGGAGACCGGCGGGTCTCCCGACGACCCCCCACCCCGATTGGCTCTGGGGCCCCAACCTAGCCTTAGAGGCTGGCGGGGCGGTGGGCCCAGCCCGACCTCTGGAATCCCGTCCCCATCACATCATGGCAGCGGGGGCGCGGGCGGCGGATCCTCCCAGGCCCCGGCTCTGCGCTACTTCCAGCTGCCCCCGCGGGCGGCCAGTGCGGCCATGTATGTGCCAGCCCGCTCGGGCCGCGGCCGCAAGGGCCCGCTGGTCAAGCAGACCAAAGTCGAAGGCGAGCCCCAGAAGGGCGGTGGCCTCCCGCCCGCGCCCTCGCCCACGTCCCCGGCCTCCCCGCAGCCTCCGCCCGCCGCGGCCGCGCCCTCGGAGAAGAACTCCATCCCCATCCCCACTATCATCATCAAGGCTCCGTCCACCAGTAGCAGTGGCCGAAGCAGCCAGGGCAGCAGCACCGAGGCGGAGCCCCCCAGCCAGCCTGAAACCTCAGGCGGCGGCGGCTCTTCGCCCAGCCCGGCCCCGGCCATGTCACCGGTGCCACCGTCCCCCTCGCCCGTGCCCACCCCCGCCTCGCCCAGCGGGCCAGCCACCCTCGATTTCACCAGCCAGTTCGGAGCAGCCCTGGTAGGGGCGGCTCGGAGAGAAGGGGGCTGGCAGAACGAAGCTCGCCGGCGGTCCACACTCTTCCTCTCCACTGACGCAGGGGACGAGGATGGAGGCGACGGCGGGCTGGGCCCAGGGGCAGCCCCGGGGCCCCGGCTACGCCACTCCAAATCCATCGATGAGGGCATGTTCTCCGCCGAGCCCTATCTCCGGCTGGAGTCTGCGGGCGCGGGCAGTAGCGTGGGCTACGGCGGCTACGGAGCGGGCAGCCGAGCCTACGGGGGCAGCGGGGGCAGCAGCGCTTTCACCAGCTTTCTGCCCCCGCGACCCCTGGTCCACCCGCTGACCGGCAAGGCCCTGGATCCAGCCTCCCCGCTGGGGCTGGCCCTAGCCGCCCGAGAGCGGGCGCTGAAGGAGTCCTCGGAGGGCGGTGGGGCACCCCAGCCCCCTCCAAGGCCCCCATCGCCCCGCTACGAGGTCCCGCCGCCCGCCCCGCACCACCACTCGCCCCACGCCCACCATGAGCCAGTGCTGCGTCTCTGGGGGGCCTCCCCGCCGGACCCCGCCCGCCGCGAGCTGGGGTACCGGGCAGGGCTAAGCAGCCAGGAGAAGTCCCTGCCGGCCAGCCCACCAGCTGCCCGCCGCTCCTTGCTGCACCGCTTGCCCCCGACAGCTCCCGGGGTTGGGCCCCTCCTGCTGCAGCTGGGGTCGGAGCCCCCGGCCCCGCACCCCGGAGTGAGCAAGGCCTGGAGGTCCGGAGTCCCTGAAGAGCCGGAGAGGCTGCCCCTGCACGTGCGGTTTCTCGAGAACTGCCAGCCCCGAGCCCCGGCGGCGACCGGCAGGGGGCCCCCCTCCGAGGACGGGCCGGCTGTCCCGCCGCCCAGCCCGCGGCGTTCCGTGCCCCCCTCCCCGACCTCCCCAAGGGGCAGCGAAGAGAATGGGCTTCCCCTGCTAGTCCTGCCGCCTCCCGCCCCTTCGGTGGACGTGGAAGATGGCGAATTCCTCTTTGTGGAACCGCTGCCTCCTCCCTTGGAGTTCTCCAACAGCTTCGAAAAGCCTGAGTCGCCACTCACGCCTGGGCCTCCCCACCCGCTGCCCGACACCCCTTCTGCGGCCACCTCTCTTCCCCCTGCGCCACCTCCAGCTGTGGCCACCGCACCTCCTACCCTGGACTCAACCGCATCCAGCCTGACATCCTATGACAGTGAAGTGGCCACGCTGACACAGGGGGCCCCTGCCGCGCCTGGAGACCCTCCTCCGCCAGGCCCGCCAGCCCCCGCGGCACCGCTGCCGCCTCCTCCTGCCCCACAGCCTGGCCCAGACCCTCCGCCTGGCACAGACTCTGGTATTGAGGAGGTGGACAGTCGGAGCAGCAGCGACCACCCCCTGGAGACCATCAGCAGCGCATCCACGCTAAGCAGCTTGTCTGCTGAAGGTGGTGGCAGTGCAGGGGGCGGCGGTGGCGGTGGGGCTGGTGTGGCGAGTGGGCCAGAGCTTCTGGATACCTATGTGGCCTACCTGGATGGCCAGGCCTTTGGGGGTAGCGGTACTCCTGGCCCACCGTACCCACCACAGCTCATGACTCCCTCTAAGCTCCGGGGCCGGGCACTGGGAGCCAGCGGAGGCCTGCGGCCTGGCCCCAGTGGGGGACTCCGAGACCCTGTCACCCCCACCAGCCCCACTGTCTCCGTGACAGGGGCTGGAACCGATGGGCTACTGGCCCTGAGTGCTTGTACAGGACCCTCAACAGCAGGAGTACCTGGGGGTCCAGTGGCTGTAGAGCCAGAAGTCCCACCAGTGCCCTTGCCCACAGCCTCCTCCCTGCCTCGGAAGTTGCTGCCCTGGGAAGAGGGCCCGGGACCCCCGCCACCACCCCTGCCCGGGCCCCTGGCCCAGCCTCAGGCCTCAGCCTTGGCCACAGTAAAAGCCAGCATCATCAGTGAACTAAGCTCCAAGCTTCAGCAGTTTGGGGGCTCCTCGGCAGCCGGCGGTCCTCTGCCCTGGGCCCGAGGAGGCAGTGGGGGAAGCGGGGACAGCCACCATGGGGGAGCCAGCTATGTCCCTGAGAGGACCTCCTCCCTGCAGCGGCAGAGGTGAGCAGGGGCTGGAAGCTGGCAAGGGAAGCCAGAGGGACAGAGGGTCTGATGTGGTTGGTGGTTACTAGAGTCCACCTTCCCCACAGCTGTGTCCCTTTAAGGTCTCAGGGTGGCAGAAAGAAAAGAAAACCAGGCTGGCTTGCAGATGTTTGCCCTCATGCTTTCACAGACACTTTCACTTCCCTTTATCTCAGTAGCTCCTGTGGTCTCCTCCCATCACCATCACAACCCACAGCCTGCAATGGACAAAGTTATTAACAAGAGACTAGATCAAGTCTTTCTGACGTGTTTCTTTGCTGGGTTGTCAGTTCTTTCTGACAGTCCCTGAGATCTGTGAGTGCCTTGAAACCAATGTGGCTCAAGACATAATGCTTTAGGGCACAGTGGCTCCAGGTATGGCTCTGGAACCCACCTCTTGGCTTCCAGTCCCAGTCCTGTACTTTCTAGCTATGTGATCTTAGGTAAAAGAATTCACCTTTCAGCCGGGCATTGTGGCGGGTGCCTGTAGTCCCAGCTACTTGGGAGGCTGAGGCAAAAGAATTGCCTAAGCCCAAGAGCTGGAGGTTGCTGTAAGCTGTGATGCCACGGCACTCTACCAAGGGCGACAAAGTGAGACTGTCTCAAAAAAAAAAAAAAAAGAATCCACCTTTCTGTAGAAGGGGAACAGCATAGTATCAGTCCAAAAGGGTTCTGAACGGCCACATGCACTGGAGTTAGTTGTTTGAACCCGGCCCAGACCTGCTAAACAATGACAACAAAAAATAGCCAGGCATTGTGGTGGGGACCTGTAGTCCCAGCTACTTGGGAGGCTGAGACAAGAGAATCGCTTAAAGCCCAAGAGTTTGAGGTTGCTGTGAGCTGTGATGCCATAGCACTCTACTGAGGGTGACATAGTGAGACTCTGTCTTAAAAAAAAAAATTGTCACAAAAGGATTCTGAGAGGATTTAATGTGGGCCATTGTTAAGGCATGAGGTCCATGGGGAAGGAGCAAGGCCTCTTACAAGAGCCCAGGCATACCAAGATAGAGAAATGAGATGATGCAGAAGTTTCCCTGAGCAGTTAGCTGGGATTGCCACAAAGTTCAGGCCCTTTCAAGACCTAGTATTAGGGAGAATTAACATTCCTGATTCAGACACACAGAAGTAGGGAAAGATTTTTAACTTTGCTTGTCCATCTACAGGGTTCACTCTAATTCTGAGAGTCTGCTATCCTTATGGTTAACATTCAAATGTGGGCTTATTAGGCCTTTCAGATCGTAATGCAATTCATTGACTATTCTTAAGTATTCTGGGTAGAAGAGCGGATGCTTACTCAACAAATACATCAGTTATTGATTTGTCACTTGGGTGCCCATCTAAGTTTGGGGAACCTATAATCAACAAAGCAGGCAAAGCTCTGCCCCAACAAAGTTTATAGTTACTGAGGCAGGGGTTGCAAAATACAGTAGAACCCCTGAAGCTGACCACCCAAGAGACTGTACCAAACTGGTCAACATAAGGAAGTGTTCAGCATAAGGCATGAGGCTTACTGTACTGATATGTATGTGTGGTACTTGTTTGGTCTTTGAAAATTAGGTCAACTTAAGAAGGTGGTCAGTTGTGGAGGTTCTATTGTAATTGCAACCACCCTAAAAAAGATACAATAATGACGATAACGGGATGGTTAGAGAAAATCTCTTAAATGACTGGCAGATGAGCAGAGCATGGAGGAGGGGAGGGAGCAAAATCACAGGCCACCTGGGGAAAGATGGAGGGAGGCAGAGGTAACAGCCAGGTCAAATGCCCTGAGGTGTGACCATGCTGGAGGGAGCTAAAGGGATGAGGGGAACCTTTTTCTCCCCTTGTTTCTTCTCTCTTTCACCTCCATCTCTCTCTTTCTCTCTCTCTCTGTCCCCTGTTCCCTACCATCTCTCTCCCTGGATACTCATCCTCTTTTTGTTTCTCTTGCACCGTCTGCCCGTCTTTCACTTTGCTATGACTGGCCATAACCTGAAAGGCAGTATAGAATAGTGGTTAAGAGCTCAGACTTTGGTGCCATATAACCATATAACTGGGCTCTGCCACTTCCTGGCTGTGTGTCCTTAGGCAAGTTACTTAACCTCTCTGTGCTGATAATAATAGTAATGTGCATCAGGGCAGTCATGGGGATTAAACTGAGATGCAATATGCAAAGCACTTAAAACAATGCCTGGCACACGTGAGCATCAATAAGTGGTGGCAATTACTATTATCACTTAATGTCTCTTTTTCTTTCATTTCTCTTGATTGTCACCCTCTCCCTATCCTCTCATCTTTCTCTCCCTTCATTTCTGTCCTGACATCCTTCTTATTCCCTTGCTCCTTCCATTCTTCTCCATCTCTACCCCCACCCTATGTCTCTCTTCCTCTCTCCCTATATCTTGACCTTTGCCCCTTTCTCACCCCTGCCCTCACCCCCTAAACCCCTCTCCTCCACCCCTGCCCCCTTGTCACATTCCAGACTCTCTGAAGACTCCCAGTCCTCACTCCTCTCCAAACCTGTCAGCAGCCTGTTTCAGAACTGGTCCAAACCACCTTTACCACCGCTCCCCACTGGAACTGGGGTCACCCCTTCAGCCGCTGCGGCCCCAGGGGCCACCTCACCCTCAGCCTCCTCCTCCTCCACATCTGCCCGCCATCTCCAGGGTGTAGAGTTTGAGATGCGGCCCCCTCTGCTCCGCCGGGCCCCCAGCCCCTCGCTGCTGCCAACCTCGGAGCACAAGGTCAGCCCTGCACCCAGGCCCTCATCCCTGCCCATCCTGCCTTCTGGACCCCTCTATCCAGGCCTCTTTGACATCCGCAGCTCCCCCACTGGAGGAGCAGGAGGCTCGGCTGACCCATTCGCCCCTGTCTTTGTGCCACCACACCCAGGGATATCTGGGGGACTTGGAGGAGCCTTGTCAGGGGCCTCTCGCTCCCTCTCACCAACCCGCCTGCTTTCGCTGCCCCCGGACAAGCCTTTTGGCGCAAAACCTCTGGGGTTCTGGACCAAGTTTGATGTGGCTGATTGGCTTGAGTGGCTGGGTTTGGCTGAGCACCGAGCCCAGTTCCTGGACCACGAGATTGATGGCTCCCACCTGCCCGCCTTGACCAAGGAGGACTATGTGGATCTGGGTGTGACGAGGGTGGGCCACCGCATGAACATTGACCGAGCTCTCAAATTTTTCCTGGAGAGGTGATGGCTGGCCTGGACGGACCAGCCCGTCCATAGAACCCTTGAGCCTGCTGGCCTCCTGACCTCTGACCCCTGACTGTCGTTCTCTCCCTGGGCCAGGGACTCTGCTCAAACTGCGCCCTGTCCTTATCTCCCAAGGCCGGAGGTCACCAGGTGACCTGATCCAGGCTGGACATTTGCACCTCACAGGAGGGGGCAGCTGACAAGAGACTGTGTGTATGAAGCGGGGAGCGGAAGGGGTGAATAGAAGAAATTACACAGGGGGGGTTGAGAAGGAGGGAAGGGCCCATTCTGGGGAGAGGGGACAGACAGAGCCATAGAGGGTCAGCCCTGAGCCTAATTTCATGGGGTCCATCCCCCAGGCCACAGCGGAAGGGGGTGCCCTCAGATTCCACCACCTGCTGCCCCTCTAACAACCCTTCCCTCTTCTCCAGGCCCCTCAGTTCTCCCCACTTCCCTTCTCCCAGCATACACAGCTGCCCCTCAGCCTCTTGCACGCTTGCTCCGTTGCACGCCTGCTCGCCTCTCTCTTCGCCCTTCCTCTCCCCAGGCTGCAATTTTGCACAAATTTGCCCTCTGTCTTGCACATTCTGCCTTTGCTTCCAGCTTGTGAGTCCCTCTCAGCCTTCAAACACACTCTGTTCTCATTGCACACACTGCATTTCTTTTGTCATGCTTCAGGTCTCCTGCTCTCTGGCTTACATGTTTCCCCTGTGACCATCCCTTACACACTTCATGCCATAAAATCTCCAGACTCCTCCCCCTCCGCTCACTCTGAACCCTTGCTGCAGACACACTTGGGACACCTTTTCCCTCTGCCATTCACCAACCCTGCATATGTATTTATTCTCTGGAGTACCCTTCTCTTTGTTCAACCCTTGCACACTATTTTGTGCACCCCTCCTGGCACACTCTTACCTCCAAGGTCTTAAGTTGAAGCACTTCTCCTTCTTATTCTTGAGCCCTAAATTCTTACTCTACCTATCTCTCCCTCTCACAATGACATTCCTACTCCCAGCTTCCTCTCTTGCACTGTCACTTTTTGTCACACCTTTGCACATTTGCCTTCCGGGAACTGTGTTTTTCTCACAAATACTCATTCCTCCCTTTGCCAGCCTCCCACCTCCCTGCACCCTTCTCTTTCAGATCTTTGCCTATCTCGAGTCTTGATTTTATGAGCCCTCTCTTGCACACTTGCTCTTGCACGTACATCCTCCCCAGCACTGTCAATGCTCCCTGGAAGCCTTTTTCTCTTTCCAATAATGTCCTTGCACACCGTGACTGCGCTGCACATGCCTTCTTGTCTTTTCGAGCTGGATAAGAACTTACCACCTCTTTGCTTTTGCACTCATCTCCTTTCACATGCTCTTTGGCTGTAACTGGTTTCTTTTTTTGACACACTTATCTTTTGCTCCTGCCAAGGAGCAACTCTTGCAGCCATTCTCACTCTTTACTTTTTACTCTTACTCTTTTGCCTCCTTATGCTCTTTTCTCTTCCTGGTGAGAGAAGACCCTATGCACACTCAATCCCTGCTCACCATGCTTCCACACTTCCTCCTCTCCCTGCTTCTAGCCCTCATCCTCCCTCACATCCTCCCTCCTTTCTCTTCCTTGTCCTTCCTGGGCCATCTGTCCATCCCCTTTGCACGAAGACCCCCCTCTCCTAACCTTTCCCTCTGTCTAAGAAACTCCTTCTCCCTCTGGCATGGCTGTTCCCTCCCGCACGCTTCCCTTCTCCCCTTATTCCTGGGGCTTGGGAATTTTAAAACACCCCTCCCTCTAGAAAACCCCCTCCCCTGCTGTGGGTAAAGGGGGAAGGGCATTGCCCTCAGGTCCCCCCATGTTCAGCTGCCAAAGAAGGGAGCTCCCCTTCCTTCCCTCAAGCCCATTCCCCCTCTGTTGCCCCTACCCAGGGGGGGTGGGGGCGCTCCGTCCATGAGGGGAGGGGGTGAGGCCCCTCCCCTCACCATGTCAGGGATCTGCGGGGAACCTCGTGGGAGGGTCGTGGGAGGGGGGAGGGATAGTAAGCAAAGGGGCAGAGGTCGCGCTGGACCCCTACCCGCCCCCTCCCCCTTGTCGGATGCCCCCAGTCCGCAGGGGGCCTGCGCGGTGCCTGTCTATCAAGGGCTTGTTCATTCTGGATGGGTGCCGCGGGGTTGGGGAGGGTGTAGGGGGTGGGAAGGGGGGAGGAGAGGTTGGGGTGGGGAGTGGGAAAGGACCAGATTGGGGGGGCGGCGTGGGTTGGAGAGGAGAGACAAAGCAAAAAGTAACAATAACAAAAGAAGAAAATACAAAAACAAAAAACCAAAACCCCTAGAACACACAACAAAACCCAGAAAAAAAACCTGAAATAAAAGCTCGAGAATTGTCTTCCAAGGGGGGTGGGAGGGGGAAGAGGAGGGGGGCGGATGAGGATGTCTGGTTCTCCTTGAGACAGGGCTCCGCAAAGCGTTGAAAGACTCGGTGCCCAGGTCTTCCCTTTCGTGGGCCTCAGTTCATTCTTCCAGGAACTGGGACACAGGCGTCCACTTGCAGGGAAAGAAGGAAGATTAGGGAGGCGGGATTACAATATGGGGGTTCATTCCTACCCCCCATCACCTCCCTCCCCCTGACTCCCCACCAAGATTTTGCAGAGAGAAATGGCTTTTGTACCAGGTCATTCTTTATAATTAAACTCACAGTATCCACCCCCTCGAGCCGGCCCCGCCTCCTTCCTGGGGAGGCAACGCCCCCTTCTCTCCCGGGCTCTGGGTGGGTGCCCGAACCTGCTGGGCAGTGCGCAAGCGCAGCCGGGGCCCGCCCCCATGGGTTAGGCCTCTTGGGTTGGCTCCGCCCCCAGGGCCTCGAGCATGCGCCGCCGGACAAGGGAACGGCGCAGATGAAGGCGGTAATCGCCCAACAACAGTTCGTCGTGGCGCACCAGCTGGTGCGGAAGCCCGCGGGGACTGAGACCCGAGCGCAGCAGACGGGAGCGAGTCTGGAAATCCGCGACCGTGATGAGCCACCTGCAAATGGGCGGGGCGGAGACGGAAGGGGAACTCCTTGATGGTCTTAGCCAGCCTTTGATTGTCAAAGAGTCCCTTCCTGGTCCTTATTCTTTACGTCCAGTCCAACAGCCCCTAAACTCTTCCAGCCCGACCCTGTCTCGGAGGTCAACCCGAGACCTGTGCCCTCACCTTGGTCATTCTAGGCTCCGTCCTCTCAGTCTGGTTCTGCCTCCTAATCACCGTCCATCGAGGCTCCATCTCAAACCGCCGCTCTTTGGCCCACACTCACCTGACCACTTCAGGCCACTCTCCTACCTAGGCTTCTGGCGACCTATCCCATCTGGTCACCCTTGCGCTTACTATATGCTCAGTCCACTCTGCCCTTTCAGAGTTGCCTTTCCACATTCAAACTCCTCACTTCGGCCTTGTCTATCCCCGTCTCTACCCGGGTCACTCAAAGTCCGGGTACCCATTCACTCTAGATGCTGCCCTCTCTCTGATCTTTTCCACCCCTGCTCCTCACCGGAATCACTCTTGGCTCCGCAGATCCACCACCGCATCACCCTTCAGCGTCCTGACAGCCAACTTTTTCTTACCTGGTGGTCCAGGCCCCGCCCCTCGCCGCGCTCTCCACCGCCTAGCCCCTCCCAGCCTCCCTGGCCCCGCCCCTCGCCGCGCTCCCCCTCGGCCCCGCCGGTCTCAGTCACTCCAGGCCCCGCCCTCGCCGCGGGCTCACCTGTCCCGGCGACCTGCAGTCCCACAGATGACGTTCATGTTCTCAAAGCGGATGCTGCTCACGAACCCGCTCTCCATGGCCCCGGGTAACTCAACCTCCAGCGCCTTCAGCACTTCCAGGTGGGTAAAATCCTCCTCGGGCTGGAGGTGTTGAAGAGAGAACTTCAGCCCATGAGGCTCTGGTTCAGTCTGGGTTCAGAAGTTACCACCTTAGACCCCACCTACAGAACTTTCCAGATTCGCAGGTGGCATTTGCGGGGTAGGGATCCCTCCTTATCCTAGGGTTCTGTTGCTCTGGTCAAAGGGGGACGACAGGTATCTCTCAGGTGGAAAAGAATCTACGTCATTTCAGGTCATTCTTCAAAAAAATCAGCCTTTTTTGAGACAGAGTCTCACTTTTTTTCCCTCTGGTAGAGTGCTGTGACATCATAACTCACAGCAACCTCAATCTCTTGGGTTCAAGCTATACTCTTGTCTCAGCCTCCCAAGTAGCTGGGACTGCAGGCGCCTGCCACCAATGCCCGGCTATTTTTTAGAGATGGTGTCTGCCTCTTGCTCAGGCTGGTCTCCATCTCCCGAGTTCAAGCCATCCACCGGCCTCAGCCTCCCAGAGTGCTAGGATTACAGGCATGAGCCACCCTCCCCCCCACCCCGGCCAAAAATTAACTTTCACCAAGTCAGTTTGCGAAAAGTCAATGAACAGTTGGCCGAATGATTCACCAATTTGGCCAACTTTACCAACCTACCAAAAACTTTCCCAGCCACCTGTAGTAAATGGTGCTGAAAGCTCTTGAAGCTTTCTGCCAGGATTTAAGTTGTACACTTTCCCTTTTATATTGATATAAGCATTTAAAAGAATGTTCATGTGCCAAAAGATAAAGATCCATGGGGGGGGGTGATCTTCTCAATCTATTTACCATTCAGAAATATGTAGTGATTGTTAACCACATTTTTAGCACAAGATTGCCATGTGGAAGGTGATAGATACACAGATTGCTGAGGAACTAAAATGAAATGACATTGGTGGCTCTGCACCTATGGCTCAAGCAGCTAAGGCACCAGCCACATACACCTGAGCTGGTGGGTTCAAATCCAGACTGGGCCCACCAAACGATGACCGCTGCAACCAAAAAGTAGCCAGGCGTTGTGGCAGGCGCCTGTAGTCCCAGCTACTTGGGAGGCGGAGGCAGGAGAATCGCTTGAGCCCAGGAGTTGGAGGTTGCTGTGAGCTGTAATGCCACAGCACTCTATCCAGGGTGACAGCTTGAGGCTCTGTATCCACAAAAAACAAACAAACAAAAAAGACATTGGTCACTTCCTGAAAGGGTCACCTTGGGTGGAGTAAGAGGGAAGGCTGGAGAGTCCCTTTGTTAAAGCTACAAAGAAGGGTTTTGCGTAGGGATTGATCCTGAAAAGTGAGGACAGTGATTCCCCCTCCACTCCTGTGGAGATCACACAGGTGAGCTGAGCAGGGAGAAGTGCACAGTAAGCACTCCATTAATATCAGCCCTTCACATTTAATTGTCAAGCGCTTGGGACGTTAAAATATCTCTGAACTGAGAGCAGGGGTTTTTGTTTTGTTTTGTTTTGTGTTTTTGAGATAGAATCTCACTTTGTCGCCCTTGGTAAAGTGCTGTGGCTCACAGCTCACAGCGATCTCAAACTCTTGGGCTTAAGTAATTCTCTCGCCTCAGCCTCCCAAGTAGCTGGGATTACAGGCACCCGCCACAACTCCCAGCTATTTTTAGAAACGGGGTCTCAATCTGGCTCAGGCTGGTCTCAAACCTGTGAGCTCAGGAAATCCACCCGCCTCGGCCTCCCAGAGTGCTAGGATTACAGGCATGAGCCACATACCCAGCCGAGGGCAGGGATTGTTGAGGGATTCATAAACTGAATGACCAATTTGCTGAATATGTCAAAACTGTGGGCATTTTCTTATGAGTTTTTTGTTTAATTTGTAAACTTTATAGGATTTCATAATAGATTAGTAGGACTCCTTTTGTCCTCAGTCTCCCGCCTCCCTGATCCTGTTTCTGCCCCTCAGTCTTCTCTGAGATGAGCAATGATAAATTTAACAACTGACCCTTCGACAAACTCATGATCAGTTTTTAGCAAACTGTCCTGGTGTCAAGCCCACAGCTGGTAAGCCACAGGGCCTGGATTTAAACCCCAGCCACCTTGCTCTGAGTCTGTGGTTTTTCCACCACCCCACTCAAACTGTGCAGAAACTAAGGGCCTAGGGCCACGGGGGCAAAGGGTACTCACCAAGGTCTCCATGCAGAGGCAGAGGGGCTGGGCGGTGGGTGGTGTGGGGAACTTCCGGATGCATGGGAGGTCTCGGTCCAGCGCCTCATACTCTGCAATGACCTGCCGCAGGTACTGCTTCCTGGGGAGAGAGTGAGCAGGCAGGGACCTGGGTGAGGTTAGGTGTCACTGCCATCACATTTGTGGGAGCTGAGGTTAGAAGTCATGGAGCCAGGGGCCACTCACGAGGATTTGACGGGCCTTCCCAGGCTCCGGGCCTGCATTTCCTCTGGGGTCTCCAGGTCTGCAAGGAGGGCTCCTGGGGGTAGAGAACCCAGTGTCAGCTGCCCTAAGTCCTCCTCAGTCATAATTCTGCTTGAATGGGCATCACCAAGTCCTGTCTATACCACCCCCAGAATAGAACATATGCCAGTTATTAAGATATTATTCCTCAGCTCCAAATTCCACCCATCTATCCTGGCTCTGTAATGCCTGGGTTGGGTCTCTAAACACATTTCTGCTTTGACATCTGGGTTCCTATTAGGCTCTGCCCAAAGCAGGGCCCAGAGGGAGCCTGCTAGGTGGGAGGAATCAGAAGGGACTTGCTCCTGTTTGCTTCATCTTTCTTCTTCACTGTAGCAATGAAGTGTAGTCACTTCAGCCTAGTGACATTTAAATCCAATTTACAGTTTTTCCAACAATCTCAGAAACAGCGTCCTGATTGGATAGCAGTTGTCAAATCTGGTCCCTTCTTGACATTCTAATCTAACTGATATTTCTTTTATGGCAAACTTCTGGTTGTCCCACGTAGTCCATTTTGCCTTGCCTTATAATCCTGAAAGATTTTTCCTACTCCTGGTCACACAGCTACAGACAACAGCTCCCAGCCTCCCTTGCAGCTAGGTGTGATTATGTGACTAAACTGTCACCAATACAGTGTTAGCAGGACTGAGAGGTGCAACTTTAGAGTCACTTGCTTAAAAGAAAATTGCTTTTCTTGGGCATTTTGCCCTTAACCGTGGAATGGAATGTGGATGTAGCTTCAAGTGTACTACAGTATGGTGAGCAACAATGTGAGAGCAACCTGTGTCCCTAAATCTCTCATGAAGCCAAAGTGTCCCATCAACCCACACCACTTCCCTCCCATTCATTACACAAAAGACCAATAAACTTCTGTCTTCTTTATATTATTGTGTTTTGGAGTCTCTTTGTTACAGCAGCAGAAAGAGAGGAAAGCATCCCCTGGCAGCTAGGCCTTGATGCTCTCCTGCTAAACAGAAACAATTTCCCATAAAACCAACATCAGGTAAGGCCATTCTGTGATCAGGATGAACTGATTAAAAAAAAAAAAAAAACAGACCACTGCAGAATCATATATCAACATAACAAGACAACAGACATTGTCCAAACCCCCTAAATGACCAAAAACCCCCTCCTAGTTCAGAGCTGACATCAGAAATAAATATTTCTAGATTATAGCAGTAATTTTAATACACTTGTTTAAATGTATATGTGTAACTGAATTAATAAAAGCATAAATTTTTAAATGCATATTTATCGAACAACTTGTAAACACAACAATTTCAAACTTTTAACAGGCATCTCAGAGTCTCCCTGTGTGCCCTGAAGAATGCTGGAGACCAAAAGATGAATCAAACTCTCCTCTCCCCTCTAAGAACTCCCAGTCTAGTGGGGAAGGCAGTCATCATCAAAGGCAGCATGTACTGCAGTAAAGCTGTCACAAGGTGGAGGGGAAGCCCAGTTTGTAGGCAATCAGGGAAGACTCCCTGAAGGTGTTGTTCTCACAGGATAAGAAAGAGTTTTCCAAATAGGTGACAGGGAGAAGGATGTTTCATGAGGAGGGGCCAGCATCGACCAAGGTCTTTAAGCAGGTCATCAACAGGAACTTCTTAGAATTCTTTTCAGCCCCAAGACCTTAAGGAGCACTTATTGCAATTGTAGGTGATTAATTATTTGTGAGGTGGTGTGTTTCATGTCTGTTCCTGCATGAGAACAGGCTGGGCCATTTCTTCCATTAGGCACTGGGCAAAATGCTTGGGATGCCGTAGGGCTTTCTAATGATCTATGGTGAAGTTTGCCAACTAATAATAAAAATGTTATTGGTTCCAAAATGCTACAAAGGAAACAGCAACATTGAAATAAACAAATGTTGATTTACAAAACGAACCAAAATGAGAGACTCATTTCCGCTCAACTTTTCTAGAGCTACGAGGTTGGGCAATTAAGTTTGCAAACTCATCCTAGAAAAAGTGCTACATACCTCATTGTTGAATACAGTCACCTTGGAAAGGGGAAGCTACACACTGATGCCAGCGCCTAATTCGTCCTTTCAAAGCAATTTTGGAACTCTTTTTCTGGAATGGCTATCAGAGATGTCATTGTACAAGGTCTGACAACTAAGTTTGAGAACTCATACTAGAAAAAGTATTACACACCTTATTGCTGAATATCACTATGGTTCCCAGATGGCCAAGGAGAGTACTTTGAAAGTGACCATAGTGATATCCAGTAATGAGATATGTAGCACTTTTTCTCAAGCAAGTTCACAAACTTAGTTGTTTGACCTCATATACATAAATTATATTCATCAGCCTAGGTTAGAGATGGTGTGGGGCAGGGTCTCCAAAAGAAAAATGTCTCTAAAGGCACTAAAATAGAGTCCTGAGGGCAAAGAAAAAATGTCCATCTTGCCACCACCAGGGCATTTGTTATGCCTAGCATAGCATCTGGCTACAGAGCAGGTACTTACATCACACATCCAGACAGGAGACCCCAACAGCCAGTCCCACCCTTCTTCCCCTATTTGAAGAGGGTCCATTCTTCACACATGAGATTCAGGGAAGGTTCATTCATCTCTAGTTTCCTGGGATGTCCATCCAGTTTAAAACAATGTTTCCCAATTCTTGCTATTCAGCAGAACCACCTGGCCAGCATTCAGAAAATATAGGCTGGGCATGGTGGCTCACAACTATGATCCCAGAACTTTAGGAAGTCAACATGAAAGAATCATTTTGAGTCCAGGAATTTGAGACCAACCTGGGCAAATTAGCAAGAACCCATTTCTAAAATATTGGGCGGTACCTGTGGCTCAGTGAGTAGGGCGCTGGCCCCATATACCAAGAGTGGCAGGTTCAAACCCGGCCCTGGCCAAACTGCAACAAAAAAATAGCTGGGCTTTGTGGTGGGCACCTGTAGTCCCAGTTACTCGGGAGGCTGAGACAAGAGAATGGCCTAAGCCCAGGAGCTGGAGGTTGCTGTGAGCCATGAAGCCATGGCACTCTACCAAGGGCGACAAAGTGAGACTCTGTCTCTAAAAAAAAATAAATAAATAAAATAAAATAATTTTTTTTAACTAGCCAGATGTGATGGTGCGCACCTGCCATTCTACCTATTCAGGAGACTGAGGCAGGAGGATCATTTGAGCCCAGGAATTTGAGGCTGCAGTAAGCTATGATTGTGATACTGCACTCCAACCTCAGTGACAGAACAAGATCCCATCTCTTTAACAAAATATACAGATTCTGAGTCTGAGGTGGAGTTAGGTATAGGTTGGTTTCTTTTTTATTTTTAAACCCTTCTACCTAAAGTGCAACCATAATCATGATAATATCATTCTTGCCAGGGATTGTGGTAAAGATGAGCAGGTAACTGAGTGCTAGCCAATGAGATGTGAGGAGAGGTCATTTGGGGGCTCTGAAGGTGATGCCTGGAACTGTGGCAACCATATTGTGACCATGAGGTAAGCAAGTTGTGCAACAGTGACATATCCCACACCCTGAAGCTGAGAAATTGAAAGAAACTGGGTCCTCAATTATACTATTGGCTGCTGACTTAACTAAACCCAACCTCCCCACACATAGTTTTGGTTTTCTTTGAAGGTGAGATAATGACATTCCTACCCTTTACACTAAGTTCAGTTTTCTATTGCCTGCAGCCACATTCATCCTTACTCAGATACTGCTCCATAAGTGATGAGTGAGTGAGTGAATGAATGAATGAACTGTGCTAAACCCAGAGTGCAAGGAGGCAGTGCTGACAGAAGCCTGAAGCTGTCAGCAGACCTCAGACCATACAGGGCCTCAAAACCCAGGCTGAGGGGCTGGACTTTATCCTAGGTGATAGGGGTCTAAACCCTTCTCCCTCCTCCCCTCCCAGAACAAAAGGCCTCCCTGGCCCCACCTCAAGAGTTCACCAGAAAGATCCTAGCCCACTAAAGCCTTCCAGCAACCTGTAGAATCTTCCTCCCCCAGCTCCCAGTATATAAACAAGCCCCAAACCACTCTTGGTGCAGCCACTACCTTTGCCCAGGCAGATTTTAGTCCCCTTTCATTAAACTTCATTAAACTTGGCCTGAACCTCTCTTGGTCTCCATTCTGGGTACACCATGTAACCCCTTTCACTGAGGGTGACGGGAAGCCAGGGGTGGCAATGAGCAAGGGACAGCCTGGAGCTATGTGAGAGATGGGCTGGGGGGAGAAACTAGAAACCAGGGTGGAGGTGAGGAGAGGGTCTATATGGAAGGAGATGAGACCTGAGCCAGGATTGTGGGGATGAGAGGAAGGGACAGGGCAGAAACAGTCAAGGGCAGGAAGATGGGGACTAACGGGCTGTGAGGGAGACTGGAGTAGAGGGGTGGCACCCGAGGTTTGGCCCAGTGACTGGGTTGGCAGTAGAGTCATTTGAAAATGAAAAGCTGGAAAGAGGAGAGCAACTTTGGGGAAAGATGCTGAGCTTAGTGTGGGAGACAAGGAGAGTGAAGGGGTCTAGTGCTGGGGAATAATGGCCTGAGAAGTTGGTAAAGCCCCAAAGGTTCATGGGAAATGTAGAGCTGGGTCCAAAGTATTGGCCAAGGAACTGCAGAAGTTCATGGGAAATGTACTATGAGGTCCAAAGGGCCAATGTCCTGGAATCTAGTGACTAGAAGTCCGGAGTGGCTCTCAGTTTAGAATGCCAGTGACTCACCAAAGGGCACATGGTGAGCCAGGGCTACCACACAATGCCTGGATGAAAGGAATCCTCCCGTCCCCCCTCAGACCACTCAGTACCTGCCTCCCTGTGCACGCTGGAGTTGCCCACGGTGGGGGAGCACAGGGGCTCCATCTCTGGCTGCATCCTGGGAAGGTGGGTGGGGGATGTCTCAGGAGGGCGGGAAGAAGGGCTCTGACAGGACCACCCACCCCAGCTCCTTCTCCCCTCCTTCTGCTTCTCTTTGAAGCCCCGAGGAAAAAATAACGAACTGGCAGGATGAGACCACAAGGAAACACGGGTTCCCCTAACTTCAAGAATTTTCTCTATGCTCCAATTCCTTCCTTCCCATTTCTCTGTTTTGTCCCTTATCACTCCTGGCCTCCTGGAGTCCCTTTCCCCATACCTCTCTCTCCAACTCTCTTCCTCCCTCTCTCCCCAACTCTCCTCCCCTTGTTTGCTTGATTTCTCGGCCCTATTTCCCCCCGCTTCTCTGTTCCCTCCCTCCTTCTCTCCAGGCTCTTCTATGGATTTCCCCAGCATCTCCCCAGCACCCTGTTCTTCCCTGTCTTGATAGTTGTCAGCCTCTCTCTAACCATCTCTGGCACTCTCCATCTGTCTCCCCTTCTCTACCCAATCTCCTTGTTCCATCTCTCTCCTCTCATAGCTGCCTCTGCTACCCTCCTGGGCCCCCTCCCCTGGGTCATCCGCTTTCTATTCCCACTTGCCCTCTGCTCCTCCCTGCCTCACCCAGTAACTGGTCTGACACAGGTGAGATTCAAACAGAAACTGGATTCTCTAGGGGGGCGGGGACAGTGGGCAGGGGGTCTGTTGCCATGGTACCTCGGAGGGGGGAGGGGCCAGGGCCTGGACTCCTGGGTCTGAGGAAGGAGAGACTGGAGGCCCAGGCTTCTGGATCAGTGGGCTCCTGGGCCTTAAGTGCTAGAGCCAAGGGGTCTAGCCACAAAGATGCCCATTAGGCATCCTTTTCTCTGTGTCTGCAGAGATCTCAGCAGAAACTGTGGGAGAGAAATCTGGACTTCTCCTTAGTTATTTCATCTGTCCTCCTAGTCTCTGTCTCTGTTACTTGTATCTCTATTCCTCTCCTTTTCTGTCCATATTCAGACAGTCTCCACCTTGACTATCGTTTATTTTTTTTCTTTCTCTCTCTCTCTCTTTTTTTTTTTTTTGTGACAGAGTCTCACCATGTCACCCTTGGTAGAGTGCTGTGGCATCACAGCTCACAGCAACCTCAAACTCTTGGGCTTAAGTGATTCTCTTGCCTCCGCCTCCCAAGTAGCTGGGATTATAGACGCCCGCCACAACGCCTGGCTATTTTTTTGTTGCAGTTGTCATTGTTGTTTAGTTGGCCCAGGCTGGGTTTGAACCCACCGGCCAGGGTGTATGTGGCCGGCACCTACCCACTGAGCTGCAAGAGCTGCCCATTGACTATCGTTTCTGCTTGCTAAGCATCAGTTCCCTGCTTTCTAAGTAGTAGCACTTTGATTACCTCAATGATTTGTTCAGGCCAACCTTAAGACTCAATCTAGGCTCTTGAGTCAACTCTTGGACTTTTCTTCGTCTTGTAGGAAAGATGATCTCTCTCTTTCCACTGAAGTTGCTAGGCTGTCCAGAGCCAAGGTCAGAGATGCCAGGGACCACCATGTCACCAAGAAAACTTGCCTGAGAGCAAAGATGACATGAAGGAAGCAGAGCCCAAAGACACAGATCGATTCCTGCTGATGATTTGGACACCTGAATCTGAAACTGCCCTTTATACAATTAATAAAAAGCCATAAAGTGGGAACTGTGCTAGAGGCCTAACTCTACAAAAGTATAGGCATAGTTTAAAATATATATATAAAGAATCATTCATTGTTTCCTACGCTGCTTTTCTATAATTGCTTACTACTCAAGAGTCACATAGCTGATGGTCATAAAGATTTTTAGTTTTCTTCATTGCTCTCATCAGGTAATATCACCCTTGTGAAACCTAAGGCTGGTCTTTGAGCTGTCTTCCAGATCCTTCATTCCAGTGGACCAACTGACCCAACCAGTGACCCATACCAACAAACTGATTCAACTAATCTCGCAACCCTCTGACTGGTAACTAACTCAGCACGAGAAGACAATTTCTACTTCCCAACCCTATGAATTCATCCTCGGCCCATCAGCAGACCCAATTCCCTAGTCCTTTGTCTGATAAACTATCTTTAAAAATCCTGACCCATAAATTCTCAGGGAGAAATCACTCTCGTATCCTCACTTCATGTCCTGTGTGTGTGTGTTTAACTATTTTGTGTTTGTTTGTTTGTTTGCTTACAGGTCAAAGTGAGGGAGAAGGTGGTCTGCAATACTAAACTCTTTCTCTGCTGTCACCCCTGCTGTCTCGGTGTGTTGGCTCCCTCTTGGGAGTGAGCAGCGAACCCGATGGGGCAGTAACATGCAGCCGTGCCCGCAGTCCTTATCCACCTAATACATTTCCTCTCATGCTTAGGTCAACTCAATTTGAGTATCTGTCATTGGCAATTAAAACAGTCCAGACTTAAATAGTCTCACTCAGTTAGTTCTTCTATAGCCCTGACTCCCTGCATCTTCACATCTCTTGCTCACCCATCAAGCTGTCCTTCTCCATTTCCGGTTGCCAATTCCATATCTGTAGATAGGTGACACCTCTGATTGCCATGAGCACCGGCACACCTAGCACTCACAGCGCACCAGGCTCAAACTCTATCCTCTCTGCCTCTCCTGTTTCTCTGCTGCTTTCTCTTCTCTCCATTCCCATGCCCCTGGTAGCCATTCAAGATGTTATCTTCTCCTCTTGGGACCCTTGCCCCCAGCTCCTTCTTCTCCTTGCATCTTCCAGTCTCTTGTCCTCATTCCTTTCCCTTTAGGCAAGGCTGCAGAAGGGTGTTTCTGTACTTGGAACTGACTTGTGTCTCCCCTACTCACAGCCCTCCCATGGCTCCCTAGTGCCTTTGGATAACCTTTCAGCTCCAGCTGGGCATTCAAGATCTGCATGTTCTAGTCCTACCTTCCTCTCCCACCTCACCCCTTCAAACATTCTCCAGGCACCCTTTATTAATTATTGTATTTAATTAATCCCTCTCACACATCCCACCCCATTCCTGTCTCCACTCTTTCTACACACCGTAGAAATCCTATGCCTGTAATCCTCTTCTAACCTCCCCCTTTCCCCATGCCCAAATGCCCTCAGCCTTTAATAGGAAGCTCAAATGCCTCCTCCTCCAAGAAGCCTTCTCTGACTCCTCGCATTGTCTGTTGTGTTTTCTGTCTCCTCCCTCTGCTTGTTCTTTATCTGCTCCCTTTTAGGGCTCTGGACACTGTCACTCATCTGTCTTGCTCAAGAGTTTGTTCCCTGACTCATTTCTGGTTCTCCAGCATCACCCTACACAGGGCCAGACCTCCACGAAGTTCAGAAGATGTGAGTTGAGTGAATAAATAATTGATTAATTCCCTTTATTTATGCGACCCACATTCAGCAGTCCCTAACCCAATCTGTGCTGTCACTCCTTGTCCTCATGAAGCAACATAGGGTGAAGAAGTGAACATGGGGCTCAGCGCCTGTAGCTCAAGTGGCTAAAGTGCCAGCCACATACACCACAACTGGCGGGTTTGAATCTGGCCCAGGCTTGCCAAACAATGACAACTACTAAAAAGGAGCAGGGCATTGTGGCGGGTGCATGTAGTCCCAGCTACTTGGGAGGATGAGGCAAGAGAATCACTTAAGCCCAGGGGTTAGAGGTTGCTGTGAGCTGTTATGCCCCAGCACTCTACTCAGGGCGAAAGCTTGAGGCTCTCTCTCTCAAAAAAAAAAAAAAAAAAAAAAAAGAAGTGAACATGGACTCTGGAGTCGAAAAGACCAGCATTAAATGCTGCTCCCAGACTGTGCAACATTGGGCAAATATCTTCCCCTCTCTGGGCATCAATTTCTTCATCTCCTGTCTTCCCCAATGCTACCTTCAAGGGTTATTGGTGCTTAAATGAAGCAAGGTGCAGCAAAACCCCTAGATCTGAGCCATACACAGAGGAGGAACTCGACTGATGGTTGTTCCTTTCCCAAAACTCTGTCTCTGAATCTAGCTTTGGCTGCTGCTTCTGCAGTTCTCCCTCCGGATGTCTTTTGTCTCCTTCTCTGCCTCCCCTCTCCTCTCCTCTCCTCTCCTCTCCTCTTCTCTTCCCTCCCCTCTTTCCTTTCCTCTGGGGTCTGGGTCTCTAAGTCACCATCGGTGCCTCCATTGCTCTTTGTGTCTTTATCTTTCTTTCTTTCTCTCTACCTGTGTCTGGAACCCTGCTTCATCTCTGTTTGTGTCTGAATTTGACCTACTGTATCACACATCTCTGCCTTTCTGTGTCTCTCAGTCTCTGCATCTCTCAACCTTTCTCATCTATGGTCATACCACCCCAATTGTGCCCAGTCTCTTCCGTACCTTTCTCTGCGTCTCTGCGCCTCCATCTCTCTTTCCCTCTCTTTCTCTCTTCTCTCTCATCTCTGTCTCTGTCTCCATCACTATACTTCCCCATCTGTTGGTCTCTCTGGGTTTCTGTTTCTCTCTCTCTGCCTGTCTCTCCTCCTAGGCCTACATGCCCTTCCCTGCCACTCATTTCATCTCTCTGGGCCATCCCTGTCCCACTTCCTAGCCTGGCACCCAGCCTGGGACACACATCACTGAATCTTCCTCCAATTCTGGAAATAATGTCAGCAGTGCGGTGGCATTGGGGCTGCCCTGGCTGGAGAGCTTGCCTTCCCACCTCCCTGTCCACGTAGCTCCCGGCCACCATGGCCTCCCTCTCTGCTCAGTGTTTGCTTTCTCCAGGGGAGCACCAGGAGAACAAATGAATCTGTGTTTACACGTGTGGCATATCACCGATGTGTGTCCACATCTATTTCCAGGCATATTTGTGTGTGAATCTGTAGGTATTTGTGAGACCTCATTCGTTTACTCACTCAACCATCCAACCATCCTCCATCCAACTATTCACCTATGCATTCACTTATCCATCTATCTGTTCAACCATCCAACTGTTCACTCATCCATCCATCCAACCCTTCACCTGTCCCTCCAGTATCCATCCAAGCATCCGTCCATCCATCAATGCATCTATAGATCCATACATTCCGCCATTTATCCACCCACTTGTTCACTCATTTCAACAACATAGTATTTATTTATTTATTTATTTTTTAATTTTTTTGAGACAGAATCTCAAGCTGTCACCCTGGGTAGAGTGCCGTGTTGTCGTAGCTGACAGCAAACCTCAAACTCTTGGGCTTAAGCAATTCTCTTGCCTCAGCCTCCCAAGTATCTGGGACTATAGGCTCCCACCACAATGCCTGGCTATTTTTTGGTTGTAGTTGTCATTATTGTTTGGCAGGCCTGGGCTGGGTTCAAACCCGCCAGCTCCGATGTATACGGCTGGTGCCCTAGTCACTGAGCTATAGGCGCTGAGCCAACAACCCACTATTTACTGAGTGCATACCATGTGCCAGGCACTGTGTCAGGCACCTGGGACACAACAATGAACAAAACAAAGTGCCACCTGCATGGACCTTGTGCACTCAGCAGTCCTGAGTGTGCCAAACTCCCTCTCGCCCCCAGGTGCTACTGGGGCTCTTGTCTCTGGAACATTTCCTTGCCTCTCCACTGTCTTTATCTGGCTTATTTGTATTCACCCTTCTGAGCTCAGCTCAAAGGCCACCTAGGGAAGAAAGCCCTGACCTTTCCTGAAACACACAGCACACTGGACTTTCCCTCACAGTATTGGTTCTAGTATGAAGATCACAGCATGTACAGTTATTAGATTATTGTCTCTCTCTTTCAAGGGACCATGAACCCTTGCAAGGCTAACATTTTTGTCAGTTTTGTTCCTAGCAGAATCCCTGGTGTCTAGAAAATGCCCTGCACACAGTAGGTACTCAGAAAGTATTTATAAAATGACTGCATGAATTGAATTGAATGAATATGAACGACTATCTCTGCTTCCTGGTTTCCTGTCTCTGTATATTAGCCCATGCTTCTAGCAGCGATGTCATGTAAGGTCCTCAAACACCTAGATGCAAACATAGTGGCTGAAACCAGAGCTCTAGATTCAGATCGACGTGGTTTTTAGTCTTCACTTTAACGTTTCCGAGATGGGTGGCCTTTGGCACAGCACATCCCCTCACTGAGCGTCAATTTTCTCACTTGTCAAATGGAGTTAAAATTTAAATGAGCAAATGCATGTAATTTTTAGTTATGACAACATTAAACACTAACCATTTTTCCCTAAGCTCCTCTTGTGAATTTAACCTTCAAAATAACTCAGTGAAATAGAACCTGACTTTTAAGAAATTATTACTATCCTCACACAGAGGGGAACTGAGGCATGGGGAATCCACCAAGGTTGCATGGTGAGGGAGAGCAGCACTGGGAGATGAACCTGGTGTGCTGCTCCCAAAGTCGCACAGATGCCAGTGCATGGCAGCTGCCTCCCAGTGCCTGAGCAGCCTCAGAATCTGAGCATCTCTTTGGAAGTGTGTCATGGCAGTCTGGCAAGCCCATATGCATACACATCTCTGAATGTGTGCATCACGGTATGTCTCTTCACGTGGGACATAGCTGCTGGTGGACTCTGGGCAGTCTTGGCTGGGTGCAAGTTTCTAACTTTGAGAGTGGGCATCTGGGGCCTGCATGCACCACTTGTAGGTGTACACCCATGCAAGCTTCCTTGGGTGCAAATGCAGATCCATCTGAAAGAATTCAAGAAGACAAGAGGTTGGGGCACCTAGAATTCTGGGGGATTCTATGGTATGATAATGACTGCAAAAGGTGCACACAGACAGTAATAGATGGGTGGAGGGTAATCCAGTTAGAGACAACCTAGATTTGTCTTAAAGTTGTGTTTGCAGAAGAACCGATTCCTTTTATTTTTTTCACTTAGAAACCACAGTATATTTATTTGAGTGTCACTGGTTGAGCGTCAGTACTGAGGGAGATTGAAAGGCCTCCAAGCCACCTCTCAACTCTGAGGCTCTAGCTGTGTAGATCTAGGCCTTACCCAAGGGATTTAACTAACTTCCATGGGCCTCATCTATCTCCTCTGTGAAATGGGAATAACATAACTGCAGCCATAGGGACAAAATGAAAATTAAAAGTGCTTTCGAATCACTTGGCACATTGCTACTTACAGTAAGTGGCATTATCATTACCTGCTATTAATAGATCAGAAACTGTTACTTGCTGCTTTTAAGAAATATTCATTAAGCACCTACTTGGTGTCAATGCTTTGTCTATATTGACTGGTTTACCAAACCGTGGATGCCTTAGGAAATGAGTTTATTGTCTTTATTTTGCTGATGAGGAAACTGGGGCTCAGAGCAAGAGGTATACAATCATACAGGCAGGAGCCGGTCCAGGAAAGATTCAAACCCAGGTCCCTGCTTTTACCTCTTCTATCTGTGACTCTGTACCTCTGACTCCCGAGACTCGACCTACCCTCCTACCAGGAGCCCTCAGAACTGCTCAAATGGGAGGACCTGAAGACCTGTGTTCTGGCGAAGAGAGTACTGGGGTCTTCGATTTCTACGTCTGAGAGAAGGGCGGAGGACCGGGTCCCTGAATCCTGGGCAAGGAGCACGTCATGATCCCAGATCTCTGGATTCCCCCCCATGTGGAAGCGCACTGGGTCTCTGACACCTTGGTTCCGAGAAATCTTCCTCCTTCCTCGGCCGCGGATTCTGGCTTTCTGGACACTGGTTGGGAGCGGAGGAGGGACCGGGTGCAGCGGGAGGAGCCGCAGACCCGCGACAGGAGCCGGGGGGAGGAGCCGAGCCGGCACCGCGGCTGGAGCGCGGGGCTGCGGCGGCAGCGGCGGCGGCTGCTGCGGGTGAGTTCGCTCCTCCCCTTTCCCCAGCCACAGCCCCCGCCCCAGCCCAATCCCGGGGGACTGCCCCGGCAGGTGGGGGCGGGGGTAGATGCAATGGCAGGAGGACCTCGGACCGGAGAGTGGGAGTGCTGCATCCCTCGCCGGCCACCCCGTGGGAAGGGCACGAAGCCCCGGAAGGGGGTCTCGAAACACCTGGGCGGACCCCACCCCTCGCCCACCGATTCCCAGCGCGTGGGGATCCTTTACCCATTCCATGGTCCTTAAACACAGGACTCCGTGGCCTTTCGGGGTCCTAGACATCGTTCCCCTCCCCTGCAGTGTCTTGGGACCCCAGCATCTTAAACCCCCCCCCCAAAAAAAATTCCCATCCTCTCTGCAGCCCGGGGAGGCATTAAGGACTTCAACTCCCAGCAGCCGCTGCAGCGCCGGGTCTGTAAAGCAGCGGCAGCGCGAGCGTGAGGCCTGCCGGGATTTGTAGTCTCCAAGCTCTTAACTGGAGCTGGGGCCCCAGAGGTGGGAGGGGGTGGCCGGACCCTCCTTGGGGTAGCCTGGGGTCTGACAGCTGGCCCAAGTAGGGCAAGATGTGAGGTTTAGGCTAAGCTTTTCATGCTGGCCTCGGCCTCCAGATCAAACACCTCCTCTCACCACCCGGCGCGTGGGGACCGGTCCGCAGCCCCTTGTCCGCTCTACCAACCCCCATGGGCTGCCGCCAGCCGCCGCCTCGGCTGCCACCCAGGACACAGCAGGGATAAGCGCAGGTGAGTTTGACCGTGCCTGTCTCGGAGTCTTGGCCTTCTGCAGCACCCCCACGACACCTGTCCATCTGTGAACCCTGCTCTGTCTCTTCCTAATTCCCTGGCATCCCCCTATCCACCCATCTTGATGCCTGGCTCCAAGCCATGTGTCACTTATTCCCTCTCTCCCCACCTCCACCTCTCTCTCCTGGCCCCTTCTCATTAATGTTCCCCATCCAATTTTCCCTTCCGGACCCACGTCTGTCTGCCCAGCCCTCTTCTCTCCTTTTGTCTGTCCGTGATTTCTAGGCATTATCTCTCTGCCTGTCCTTTATTTCTGCACCCCATCCACCTTCCCCTCCCACTGCTTCTCTCTCCTTACTGCCCCGCTGTATCCCATCTCTTTAGCCCCCATGAATTACACATCAGCTCATTCTTGATCACTTGTCCATCCAAACTCTCAATCTGGACTTTCTGTCTGTCTCCCTGTTCACCTCTTCTGGGCCCCAGTTTGCCCTTCTCCTTATCTGCCTCCCTCCCTCAACTTGGTCTCCATCTCTGCCTGTCCATCCTGCCCCAGCTACCACCACACATACCCATTTCTTATCTCTCTACCTGTATCCATCCTCTCTTCCGGTCCTCCCTGTATCTACCCCAGTCTGGCCTCTTTCTCCTTCCTTGGACCTTCCAAGCGCTTTCTCACCCTAAAGCCCTGCTGGCCCTGTTCCTGCTGCCCAAAATGCTTTTCCCCACCCCAGCCCCACTGCCCGCTGTCCGGGGCTGGCTCTGCCTCATCCTTCAGGCCTCAGGAGTCCTCTCTGACTGCCCCCATCCCCATCCCTTTGTGGCACACCCTCCAGCTGTGTCTGGTAGATTGCTTGTCCCAGTCTGAGAGTGCCTTGTTTGTGTACCTTTGTTTACTTGTTTACTCATTGTCTCCTCTTGTTGCATTGTGACACTGGGAACTTTGTTTCCTGCTGGATCTGTACCAGCCAGGATCGTGCCTAGTGTGTAGTTGGTGCTCGGTGAATCTTGTTTGTATGAATGAGTAAATGATGAATGGCTATCACCTCATTAGTCCATCCCTAACTTCTGTCCCTTCATCCGCACCCCTGATCTCTGTGTCCTCTGTCCGTCCCCTTATTTGTGTATCCTGACTCTTGGTCCCTTGGCTGGTCTTCCCAGCCTTTTCCTCCTCTCTCTTGTCCATTTGACCCTATTCTCTGTCCTCTTCTCCATTCATACTATCTCTGTCACCTTGTTTTGTCCAGCCCCTGTTACTGTCTTCTTCCCTGTCCTCCCTTAATTTCTGTCCTTTTGTTTGTCTGTTCCTAATTTCTTTTTCCTTGTCTATCGCTCCCTTTACTTGTCCCATTGACCTTCTTCCTCTAATCTCTGTCTTTAATCCATCTCCCCCAATCTCTGTCCCCTTTGCCCATCCTTCCTTCACTCTCTTTTTCTTTCTGCCCTTATCTCTCACCTTGCCCGCCCTCTCCCCCACTACATTCCCTATCTGCACACTTGCCCCACCCTTCCCACACACAGGACCAGGTGGGACAGCCACCATGTCAGGAGACTACGAGGATGATCTCTGCCGACGGGCACTAATCCTGGTTTCAGACCTTTGTGCACGGGTCCGAGATGCTGACACTAACGACAGATGCCAGGAGTTCAATGACCTGCGAATCCGAGGCTATCCCCGGGGTCCAGATGCAGGTCAGTACCCCTAGCTGTCTTGGCCAGCCCCCTGCCTGCACTATAGCCACTATTCCCTATGGAGCCAGTCTGTCTTAGAGTCTTTCCTCCATCCTGCCTGCTGCTGCTCCCCTCCCCAAAACCTCTGATGTAAGGAAAAGGAGTTGTGTGGCCCACTTGACCCCTGACTTTTTTTTTTTAAGACAGAGCCTCAAGCTGTCACCCTGGATAGAGTGCTGTGGCATCACAGCTCAAAGCAACCTCCAATTCCTGGGCTCAAGCGAGTCTCTTGCCTCTGCCTCCCAGGTAGCTGGGACTACAGGCGCCCGCCACAACGCCCAGCCATTTTTTGGTTGCAGCCGTCATTGCTGTTTGGCGGGCCCGGGCTGGATTTGAACCCACCAGCTCAGGTGTACATGGCTGGCGCCTTAGCCCGTTGAGCCACAGGCGCCGAGCTAGACCCCTGACTTTTTGAGTTTTACCCTGTGGGCCGCTCTCCCAACTACTACCATCAAATATCACCTTCAGATATCTTTGTGCACCTCGCATAAGGTTAAAATCTCAGACTTTTGAATCAGACTGTCTGATTTGGGTTCAAATTCCACCTCCTCTACTTACTAACTGGATGGCTTTAGGTAAGTGACTGCTCTGTGCCTCAGTTTCCTCATCTGGAAAATGGGGCTAATAAAAGTGACTACCTCAAAGGGCAAGACAAGAGACTCAAATGATTTAACATATATGAAGTGCCTCGAACAACATTGGGCACATGGTGGTCATTTGATGAATGTTGGGATTTATTTGTTAAGTACCAACTGTGCTACAGAGAACATGTGAGGTCCTTTGCATATTTCATTGACTATTCACAGTGTCTCTTTATGGTACATATAATCCACATTTTCAACAGGGGAAACTGAGGCTTAGAAGGGTGAAGTGACTTGTCCAATGTCATACAGCTGGGAAGCAGCATTACTCTAAGAACTGGGAAATATTATGAGTGACATTGTCCAGACGAGGAAATGCTAACTGGAGGAAGCATGTGCTTGGACACTACAACAGTCACCCTTGCTGAGCACCAGGGCAAGGGCATGCCATCTTGTATGCAGGATGTCCAGGTGACAGTAAAGAGGAGTGAGGTCCAGAGAACTGCAGTCACTAGCTCAGAGTCTCACAGCCTGGAGGCATCAGAGCCAGAATTTGATCCTGGATAGTCTGGCATAGAACTATAGCTTGGAAGAGGGATCCACAAGACCATGCTGAGGTTCAATGATTTGCTAGGATCTGCAGAGCTCAGCAAAGCTATAATACTCATGGTAATGATTTATCACAGTGAAAGGATCTAGGCTAAAATCAGCAAAGGGAAGAGGCATACAGGGCAGAGTTCAGGACAGGCCAGGCACAAGCTTTCAGTTGTCCTTTCTCAGTGGAGTTACATGGACAATACTTCATTTTCTCCACAATGATGTGTGACAGCATGAACAGAGTATTGCCTACTAGGAGGCTCACCTGAGCCTCAGTGTCCAGTGTTTTTGTTGGGGATTGGTCATGTGGGCATGGCTGATTGCTCGTGTGGCCCACCTCAGTTCCAGCCACTCCAGAAGTCAAGTTGATGGCCCAAGGCCATAAATCACATTGTTAGCATAGACTATCCAGCATGGTCCAAGGCCCTAGGTAAACAAAGACACTTACCAGGTAGAATATTCCAAGGGCTTAGAGGGTCCCTCTTAGGAGCTGATTGAGGCCCAGACCTTATTTTGGGCAAAGTGAACCTTTTACTGCACAACTATACCACTTCTCCAAGTCCAAATAGTTCCTTAGTCCATGCTGGAGGATTTGTGCTTTGACCTGGACAGGGTCTGGGTCAAGCTGGCAGTGGGGGAAAGCATACATTTGATTTTTTTCCCAAGCAACCCCATTTTTTAAATTCCTCCCATGTTCAGGAGGCTAATAAAGTCCATAACTCTGGCTTCTAACACACCCTGAGGAGGAGCCAGTAGAAAATTCATGGTTCTCATATATGGCCTTGCAGGTCACTTTCACAGTTTGTTTTCTCACCTATAAAATGGGATACACCATCCCTAGATTACACAGTGTCATAAGGATTTACATCATCCACTGCTTTATCTTCACCGGGCAGTACAGGGCCAGAGGCGTCCCTTTCCTGCTGAGTGTCCTTAATGTAACAGGACATTCCATCCACTGTCCATGCTAGCAATGGCTTAGGTACCTGCTTTCCCATCATAATCCACTGTTCACTTCCTCTGTCAGTTCCAAAATAAATTCTCCTTTCCTTGTGGGTCTTTTCCAAAAAAGCCCATTCCTGGTACAAATGACTACCCCCAAAATCTTTGGTTGTTAGAACTAGGCTGTACTTGGCTTTCTCTACACGGCTTATCAGCATGTATTTTGCACTCAGAATATGTAGCTGTGGTGGTCGTGGTGCTGGATGCACCTGGTAGGGTAGCAATATGGTTTATTATTCTAATAAAAAGTCATGCTTGAACTGCCATTAATTGAGAAGTTTTGAGGTGAGATAGCATAAATGTGAATGCAGGCTCAAATCCTGACTCCACCACCTACCAGCTGTGAGACTTTGGGCATGTGACTTTGTTGATTTCAGTTTTTTTTTTTTTTTGGCATGGAAAACGGGGTTAATCATGTTGCCAAACTCATATGGTATCTTCAAACTCTGATAAGGGGCAGTATTGGTTGTTTCTATTTGGCAATGGAGTTTAAGGTTCAGAATGGTTAAGATGTGTTCCCAAGACCACACAGCACACTGTGATTTGAACCTTGATCTACCTAACTGTGTTGTGAGCTTCCTTTCTCATCTCTGAGCATTGTGGGAGATCTCAGTCCTACCTCAGATGTTGTGTCCTCTTAGAGAGAGACAGCATGGGGTAGTGATTAAGAAAATAAAATCTGGAGACAGACTTCAAGTTTGAAATCTCAGATCTATCATTTACTACTTTTGAAACCTCATATAAATCACTTCACCCCTCTGCATCTGTGTACTCACCTTTAAAATAGCTATATAGGCCAGGCATGGGAGCTTATCCCTATAATCCTAGCACTCTGGGAGGCCGAGATGGGTGGATCGCCTGAGCTCAGCAAATTCAAGACCAGCCTAAACAAGAGTGAGACCCCATCTCTATTAAAAATAGAAAAAATTAGCCAAGTGTTGTGGTGGGGGCACCTGTAATCCCAGTTTACTTGGGAGGCTGAGGCAAGAGGATTGCTTGAGTCCAGGAGTTTGAGGTTTCTGTGAGCTATGATGATGCCACTCAACCCCGGGGCAACAGAGGAAGACTCTATCTCAAAATTTATAAATGATTATATAGAAATACCTTGCAGAATTGTGATGTGTAAATTAATCAATACAGGTAAAGTGTCTGGGAAAACACATGGCAAATACTAATTGTTAGTTCTTTGGGACAGTAGAGGAAGGATACTCTGACCTCAGCCTGACCTCTACCTCTGTCCTCACTCTCTCCAGACATCTCCGTGAGCCTGCTGTCGGTCATCGTGACATTCTGTGGCATTGTCCTTCTGGGTGTCTCCCTCTTCGTGTCCTGGAAGTTGTGCTGGGTGCCCTGGCGGGACAAGGGAGGCTCAGCAGTGGGCGGTGGCCCCCTGCGCAAAGACCTAGGCCCTGGGGTCGGGCTAGCAGGCCTGGTAGGCGGCGGTGGGCACCACCTGGGGGCTGGCCTGGGTGGCCATCCTCTGTTGGGCGGCCCGCACCACCATGCCCACACTGCCCATCATCCACCCTTTGCTGAGCTGCTGGAACCAGGCAGTCTGGGGGGCTCTGACACCCCTGAACCCTCCTACTTGGACATGGACTCATATCCAGAGGCTGCAGCTGCAGTAGCCGCTGGTGTCAAACCGAGCCAGACATCCCCTGAGCTGCCCTCTGAGGGTGGGGCAGGCTCAGGGCTACTCCTACTGCCCCCCAGTGGTGGAGGCTTGCCCAGTGCCCAGTCGCATCAGCAGGTCACAAGCCTGGCACCCACCACCAGGTGAGAAAGGCGGCTGGACTGAGGGTCCACTCTTGAACTTCTGCTCCTCCTCTGTCTTTTTCCCATGTGGCTTCTGTGAGTTCTGAGGTTAAGAGGGGGACTGGGATATTGACTTCTGGATCCTGGGGAAAGAGGAAGCCCGGGCCCCACACTCCTTAGACCCAAAGGAGTGAACTGGAGGCCTGGATTCTTGGGTCCAGAGTAAGGAGGAGGCTGGGGGCAGGACTCCAGGATCAGGAAAGTGGAGGAGAATGGTGGTTGGCTTCTCAAGTCCCTAAGGCACAAGGCCTTTCATCTCTTTCTTCTAAGCCAGGATTAGTAGTGGGACCTGGAGTTCATTCGTTCATTTTCCCTCATTCTCCACACGTATATTGAGCATCTAATATGAACTAGGCCTGAGCTGGATATTGGGAAAACACTGGACTCGGCCCTGATGTCACTCACAGTCTGGGGAAGGCAGTAAAGCAGCTCAGGGGACTGCACAGGGGGGTCCTAAGGAGGCCCTGATCCCAGTCTGGGAGGAGGCTGAAGGCTCTCTGTAGGGTGAGGAAGAGTTAGGCACAGAAGCAGGAGTGTGGCCTGGCCTTTCCTGGTAGAGAAACAGCTTGTGCAAAGGGAGATCCTAGAACACCATGGGAACAGCCAGGAGTCACCAAGGCAGGAGAACAAGTTTGAAAAAAGAAAACTTGGGTGATGATGTGGCTGCAGATATCAGACTATGTGAGGCCCTCGGCACCAGGCTGAGGGGCTAGGACTTGGTCTGTGGGATACTAGGGAACCACAGGAGGCCTGTGAGCAGGGGAAGGGCAGGGTCAGCTCTAGGGATAGAAGGAGCCCTCTGGGGTTGTGTGGGGATGGTCTAGAGGGAGAGACTCAGCCCTGAGAGAGTCCAGATAGGAAAGGGCAAGGCCTGAGCTGGCACAGTGGGTGCAGAGAGGAGAGGGGGTTGTGGAGATTTAGAGACAGGCAGAAGAGAGTTTGAAGAGGGTCTGGGCTGTTAGGCCTCAGCGGTCCATGGAGAAATTATTCTGGGTCATCAGTTTCAGGTCCAGAGGAGGCTTCTGGAGGCTTTGGGTCTGGGCTAGAGCTAGCTTAGAAATGGGGATACCCTCCCAATACAAATGGGGAAACTGAGGCTCAGAAAGTACAAGTGGCTTACTCAAGGTCACAGTGAGCAAACCAGGGGATTTGTGGCCACCTGGCTGGAGGGTTAAGGAAAAGGCAGGAAGGAATCTCCCATGTCTTTGGATGCACTCAAAGTCAGGAGCCACTGACCCTACCTTGATCTCCTCCATCCACTCCAGGTACCCAGCCCTGCCCCGGCCCCTCACCCAGCAGACTCTGACCTCCCAAGCGGACCCAAGCAGTGAGGAGCGGCCACCCGCCCTACCCTTACCCCTGCCAGGCGGCGAGGAAAAAGCCAAACTCATCGGGCAGATTAAGCCAGAGCTGTACCAGGGGACTGGACCTGGTGGTCGGCGGGGAGGCGGGGCCCCGGGCTCCGGAGAGGCGGGTGCAGGGGCCCCCTGTGGCCGCATCAGCTTCGCCCTGAGATACCTCTATGGCTCTGACCAGCTGGTGGTGCGGATCCTGCAGGCCCTGGACCTCCCCGCCAAGGACTCCAATGGCTTCTCAGACCCCTATGTCAAGATCTACCTGCTTCCAGATCGCAAGAAAAAGTTTCAGACCAAGGTCCGGAGTGGCAGGCTGGACATCTGGTCCCACAGAGAAGGGAGCTGGGAGCCCAGACCCATGCTCATCTGAGGGAGGAGGGTCTGGAGGAAGAGGGGCTGGGATTCCTGGGTCCTGGGAGCAGGGGCTGATGGGCATGGTGTCTGTCTCCCTGTCTCGCCCCTCCCGCCAGGTGCACAGGAAGACCCTGAATCCTGTCTTCAATGAGACATTTCAATTCTCGGTGCCCCTGGCAGAGTTGGCCCAGCGCAAATTGCACTTCAGTGTCTATGACTTTGACCGCTTCTCACGGCATGACCTGATTGGCCAGGTGGTGCTGGACAACCTCCTGGAGCTGGCAGAGCAGCCCCCCGACCGCCCACTCTGGAGAGACATCGTGGAGGGCGGCTCGGTCAGTGGCCCCTTCCTCCTTCTTCCTCTCCCCTGCTTCCCCGTTCTTGGGGCCCTGAGACCCCTCAGTTTGCAGCCTCCTTTCCCTGAGACTTCATAAACCTTCTGATTTCTTTTTCTTTTTTTTTGAGACAGAGTCACAAGCTGTTGCCCTGGATAGAGTGCTGTAGCATCATAGCTCACAGCAACCTTCAACTCTTGGGCTCAAGCAATCCTTTTGCCTCAGTTTTTCTATTTTTAGTAGAGATGGGATCTTGCTTTTGCTCAGGCTGGTCTCAAACTGGTGAGCTCACCCACCTCGACCTCCCAGAGTGCTAGGATTACAGGCATGAGCCACTGCGCCCGGCCCAACCTTCTGACTTCTTGTGCCCAGATTTTCTTTCAAATGTGCTGTATTGGGGAATATTGCAAACATGCAAGAACAAAGAATGACAGAATGGCCTTCATATCTACTCCAAATTCATCAAACATTGGCATCGTGCCTGGATCTCAGGTCTCCCAATTTCTCACCCCCTTAGACATCTGATAACTTCTACCCTCTGACCCCACATTTCTGACCCTTTAACTTCCTGACCCCAGAGTTCCTGGACTTCTGTTTTTCCAACTTCCTTCTCCTTCTAACCTACTGACTTCCCAGTTTCCAGACTTCCTGAAGCCCCAATCCCTCTCTAATCTCTAAACTCCTTAATATTTCAAATACCTTCTAACTATGTTATATCCTGACCTGTTTCTTCATGGTCCCCTCCTGCATCATGATTGTCTGATCTCCCAGGCCTCGGACATACTGGACCCCCAGTATCCTGACACTCAGAAATTCTCCCAGCGTCCAGACTGTAGGGCCTGAGACCTTGATCCCCCAATGCTCCCTTCCTTGTTCCCAACAACCCTGCCCATGACACCTCACTCTCCTGTACGCTTGGTCCTTCCCCGAGCCCCATTCATAAGTCTCTGTTGGGTGCCCTGAGCCCTTTCACCTTCCACGCCTCAGAACCCTAACTCCAATTTTGATTTACTCAGCATTCCAGTTCCCTGCCAATGTAGGGTGGCCATGGGGGCAGGGAGCTATCCTTCTGTCCTTACATCAAGAGAGGCCCTGCTCTGCCCACCTGATGGCCACCTCAAGGTCCATACTTCTCCAAGCTTCTGTTTCCCCAATGGCACATTTGGGCAGGGGCTTGTAGCTCTTCTTACAGTCCCTTCTCAGGCTCTCCCTAGCTTGCTTGTTGGGTCCCCCAAGTCTGCCTCTGGGATCTACTTGCCTAGTTCTAGTATCCCTGTCCCCAGGGTCCCTGTCTTCCCCACCAACCCCACTGCTGGTCACTGCCCATGGTAGCCCCATGCATAAGCCCTCTCCCTGCATCCATCTTGGCCTCCATCTTCATCCCTTACTCATTCATTCATTCATTCAACCACTGTGTTTTCAGGGTCAGGACCTAGGGTTTCCAGATTGTCCTCAGGAGCTCCAGGTCTAAGTTGTCACACTGTTGGTGTCAGGGGCCAGTGGGGGAATAGGAGGAGCATCTTTTCGGGGCTGTAAGGGTTCAAGGAACTTGGGAAACAAGGTGATAAGGAAGAACAGGCATGAAGGCCAAGGAGGAGCCCAGAGATGGGGAGGGAAGGGTGTTCAAAGCAGAGGAAACAGCCTGGGCAAAGTCCTGACAGGAGTGAGTGGGGCATCCAGGGACCTGGCTCAGGGTGGTTGAGAGGCTGCGGGGCTAGACAGGAGAGATCACAGCTCCTGGCAAGCTCCAGCCACTGCTCCAAGTCTATCTGTATGTGTTGGGCCGAGAGTATCTGTCTCCCTGGAAACCTCATTTTGAGTCTTGGTGTATCTCCTACCCTCTCTAAGGCTGACTTCTCTGTGTTTCTTCTCAGTTTTTGTTGTTGTTTGTTTGTTTTTCTGAGACAGAGTCTCATTCTGTCACCCTGGGGTAGAGTGCCATGGTATCATAGCTCACAGCAACCTTAAACTCCAGGGCTTAAGCAATCCTCTTGCCTCAGCCCCCCGAGTACCGGAACTACAGGTGCCCACCACCACACTGAGCTAGTTTTTCTATTTTTAGTAGAGATGGGGTCTCATTCTTGCTCAGAATTCCCCAGTCTCAAATTCCCAAGCTCAAGCAATTTACTCCCCTCAGCCTCCCAGAGTGCTAGGGGTTATAGGCATGAGCCACTGCGCCTGGCCTCTTCCCAGTGTTTGTCCCACTGTGTCTGGGGTGGTCACTCTCTTTAGGGAGCGGGAGTGGGGGTGTGGAACTCTCCATCTCGGTTGTGTTTCTCTGTCACTCTTTGGGTCTATGCCCCTACACTCTCATTCTGAGTCTGTCACTCTCTCTGAGTGTTTATACTTGCCTCCACGTCTCTGTCCCCCAACCCCAGGTCTCTATTCTCTCTCTGGGTCACACTCTTCTCCTTCCCTTTAGGTCTCTGTCCCTCTCTCTCTCTCTTTGGGTCTCCTACACTTTCTGGATCTCTGTCCCCGCTCTCTCTGGGTCTCTGCCTCCTTCTCTCTCTGGTACTCTGTCCCCCTCTCTCTCTGGGTCTTTGTCCCTGCCTGTGGGCTTCTAGTCCTCCCTCTCTCGGAGTGTCCATCCTCTTCTGTCTGGGTCTCCGTCACTCTTCCTTTAGAACTCTGTGGGTCTGTCGTTGCAACTGTATCTCTCAGCATTTTGGCCTCTGTCTTGTCTGTTCCTCACTGGGTCCTTCTCCGCCCCCCCCCCCCCGACTCATTCCTCTTCCAATCTTCCTTGCAGAACAAATAGGCTTTCATGGTCATGGGCAGCTGTGGCCAGGGAGTCACCAGGCCTTGGCCCAGAGTCAGATTTTTAAGTGGATCAGAAATCTGAGCTGTGGCGAATTGGAGGCTCAGAAAGAGGGAAGAATCAGGAAGAGATGGGGAGAGACTGAGGCAAGATATCTCTGAAACCCTTTTGCCAACTGCAGGAAAAGGCAGATCTTGGGGAACTCAATTTCTCACTCTGCTACCTCCCCACGGCTGGGCGCCTCACCGTGACCATCATCAAAGCCTCTAACCTCAAAGCGATGGACCTCACTGGCTTCTCAGGTGAGGCCGGGGTTGGCAGTGGGAACTGAGGGAGGAGGGGCTGGGGGCCGGGGATCCAGACTCTGGGGTCTGAGGGAGGAAGGGCTGGGCCCCTGGATCTGGGGGAGGAAGGCCTGAGAGAGGAGGGACTGGGGTTCTGTGTCCCTGGGTCTGAGGAAGGAGGGGCTGGGGGCCCGACCCTGGGCCTGAGGGCAAAGGAGCTGGAGGCCAAGACTCTTGGGTCTTACTGAGTCGAGTTGCTGTTCAATACTTGATTTCTGCCCTCAGACCCCTACGTGAAGGCCTCTCTGATCAGCGAGGGGCGGCGTCTGAAGAAGCGGAAAACCTCCATCAAGAAGAACACGCTGAACCCCACGTACAATGAGGCGCTGGTGTTCGACGTCGCCCCAGAAAGCGTGGAAAACGTGGGGCTCAGCATCGCGGTGGTTGACTACGACTGGTGAGGGGTGCGGCCCGGGTGGGGGACGCAGGGAGGGGGTGTCTCGCTGCCCTGGTGCTCACTGCCCCTAACCCCCAGCATCGGGCACAATGAAGTGATCGGTGTTTGTCGCGTGGGCCCAGACGCTGCAGACCCCCATGGCCGCGAGCACTGGGCCGAGATGCTGGCCAATCCCCGCAAGCCCGTCGAGCACTGGCATCAGCTGGTGGAGGTGAGTGGGGCGCCCCCTACGCTGCGCCCTCTCGGCCCCTTCATTCGTGCAGCCCGTGGGGTCTGGGCTGGAAGTCAGACGCCCTGCGTTCCAATACCGCTCCACCAACTTTAGCTGTACGACATAGAGCATGGTTGCATACGCTCTCTGGGTCTTGTTTTCCTGGGAAATGAGGATGACGAATGTGAGATTCGGTGAGTTAAGTGTTGGTGAAACGGTATGCTACTGCTGTGATTACCCTCCAAGCCAAGTTCAAAATCAAGAGGGGGAAACTGGGTGGTAAGATGAAGCAAGGGGTTTTTGTTTTGTTGGTTTGTTTGTTTTGAGCAGGCTATGAAAATTAGTTGATTATAGTATATTGAGTGGGCATCAGCAAATTTTTAAAATATAATAAGAAAATAATAAAGTTAAAATAAAAAAGAACAGAAAATGTCATAATGCTGCACCCGTTGTAAAGATCATAGTGTCAGTTTGTTTTTCCCTGTAGGTTGTGGTCCAGAAAGTTTGGGAGTCTGGGAAGTAGAGGGAATCTGGATGGGGGTTTGGAGGGTGCTCTTTAGACGATAGCATCAGGGAGGGCCTCTCTGAGGAGGCGGCATTTGAGCAGAGGCCTGGATGTTGAGGACTGGGCTTAGGGGACAACATGGGCAAAGCCAGGAGGCAGAGGGAAGAAGGGGAGGGTCATATGATCATACCTATTTAAAATTTGTCAAGAGGGCAGCACCTGTGGCTCAGTGAGTAGGGTGCCGGCCCCATATACCGAGGGTGGCGGGTTTGAACCCAGCCCCGGCCAAACTGCAACAAAAAAATAGCCGAGCATTGTGTTGGGTGCCTGTGGTCCTAGCTGCTCGGGAGGCTGAGGCAAGAGAATCACCTAAGCCCAAGAGCTGGAGGTTGCTGTGAGCCATGATGCCACGGCACTCTACTGAGGGTGACAAAGTGAGACTCTGTATCTAAAAAAAATAATAATAAAATAAAATTTGTCAAGAGAAATCATCATGGTCATTCTCTCATGAGAAAACAAGAAGTGCAAAGAAGTAGATTTGGAAAATATTAAAGATGAATTTGCTTTCATTAAAAACCAAGAAAGTGGCCGAGCGTGGTGGCTCACACCTGAAATCCTGGCACTCTGGGAGGCCAAGGTGGGTGGATTGCCTGACCTCACAGGTTCGAAACCAACCTGAGACCCTGACTCTAAAAATAGATGGGTGTAGTGGCAGGCACCTGTAGTCCCAGCTACTCAGGAGGCCGAGACAAGAGAATCACTTGAGCCCAAGAGTTTGAGGTTACTGTGAGCTGTGACACCACAGCACTCTACCAAGGGTGACAAACTGAGACTCTGTCTCAAAAAAATAAGAATAAAAATAAAAACCAAGAAAGGAAATTTATACAAGATTTTGTTTAAGGTATAAATAAAGAACAAATGCTGTGATTTTAAATACGCTTACTCTTCATTTTTTCAGTATTTTTCAGCTATTTAACACTGGAAAATTTTTAACCATTAAAAAATACCTAAAAATATGTAAATACTGGCACATCCTTTTCTTTTGGACTGACAATCCTTGCCAGTTTGATAGGGCATTAGACTTGCTTGTATTTAAAATTTGGTGTTTTGTTCAACATAGAAACTTTTTTGCAGTTATTTTTGTCTTTAAAAGATATTGTACTAAAATATTCTTTTATCTTTGCTGATGAGTTTGGAGCACACTGTTAAATTTAGTACTGGAGTGAAAAGTTCACCTTCCCCAAGTCTACCCCCTGCTTTGGACATTTTTCCAGTGGTGATAAGAACTTCAACAGCTGGGCACAGAGCTCATATTTGAGATTTGAAACGACTGTGACTTTACTCGAGTGGACGAGATGGAGGCCACCCCCTCCTTCCAGCATTTACTCTGCTCCTAAATCATTCACTCATTCATTCCACAAACTTGTCCAGGACTTTGTGATGAGCCAACTCCCATGCTGGGCAATACTGGAGGCACAGAGAGAACCTGGGTAGAGTCCAGGCCCTGTCCATGAATTTCAGCACATATCACTACATGACTCCAGAGGGTCCTTCTACATCCAAGCTGCCCTGGCCCCTCCCTTGCTCGCAGCCTTCCTATGGCTTTCCATTGCCCCCAGGACACAGTGCCTGCTCCTCTTTGCAGCGTCAGCCCCACTCATCTCCTGCCTCCTCATCTCTCCTCACATTGGCAGACACTTTGCTTTCTTGTGCTTCAGTTTCCCTATCTGCAGAATGGGATTGTAATACCATTTGCCCTGTCACGTCAGAGCCAAGTGAAAAAGAGCACTGGAAATAATGAGATAGGATTGACGTCTTATCTTCTTGGATATTTTTTTGTTTTTTTTTTTTTTGAGACAGAGCCTCAAGCTGTCACCCTGGATAGAGTGCTGTGGCATCACAGCTCACAGCAACCTCCAATTCCTGGGCTCAAGCGAGTCTCCAGCCTCCGCCTCCCAAGTAGCTGGGACTGCAGGCGCCCGCCACAACGCCCGGCCATTTTTTGGTTGCAGCCGTCATTGTTGTTTGGCGGGCCCGGGCTGGATTCGAACCCGCCAGCTCAGGTGTACGTGGCTGGCGCCCCAGCCCGTTGAACCACAGGCGCTGAGCCAGCTTCTTGGATATTAACAGTTGTTTTTCCTCTGCCCCCGACTCCTGAACTTTTTGGGTTTTTCCCTGCAGGAAAAGACTTTGACCAGCTTCACAAAAGGCAGCAAAGGACTATCAGAGAAAGAGAACTCAGAGTGAGGGGTGAGGAACACGGACCAGAAGGGAGGGGCTGGGGGCCCAGACCACTAGGTCTGAGGGAGGAAGGGCTGGGGGCGGGGACCCCTGGGTCTGAGGGAGGAGGGGCTGAGGGAGAAGGGGCTGGGACCCAAGATTGCTGGGTGTCTGGGTATAATGCTGCCACAGCAGGTCACGGCCCTGCTCTGCTCTTTGCTGTCGATGACCGCTTCTTCCCTGTCCCATCAGACAGGTCTGACCTAGGCCGGGGATTGGACCAGGTCCCCTCAGGACCCCATCCTTTCCTGCCTGCACCGTGAATTCACCTCCTCGAAGCCATAATGTCCAAGCTGCTGGTGCGGGGCAGCCCTGGGCCTGCCCTTCCTACCCCAGAGGCAAGAGGGCGGGAGGCAGGTGGGCCCAGCTCCCTGTTTCAGGGTGGGGAGCATTCAGCCTCCACTGTGTCTGTCTTCTCTTCCCTGGGGCTCCCCCTCGAGGTGAGGAGCCATGCATGTCTGGGGGACCCCCACCCCCAAACCCTCCCTCTGTCTGTCTCTCTTTGCTGTTTGTCCAAGACTTAGTGTCCTGACCCTGATTCTCTCCATGAATGTCAACGGGCCAATCCTCTGTGTTCCCTCAAACACACACACACCTGTGTCTACCCCTTCTGTTCACCCCACCCCGCGTCTGGCCAATCCCCCCACTGCTGCTGCTATCAACACCAGAATAAACACACTCTGTGGGTCTCACTCCAGTTGGGCCTCCTGTGCTCTCTGAGACTGGGAAGTTGGATTGAGACATGCCGGCTCTGTGTTCAGACAAATGTGTGTTTCATTCACTGGCTGGGCGACATAATTTTTTTCTTTTTTTTGAGACAGAATCTAACTCTGTCACCCTGACTACAATGCAGTAGCATCATCAGAGCTCACTGCAACCTCAAGTTCCTGGGCTCAAATGATCCCCATGCCTCAGTTTCTTGAGTAGCTGGGACTACAGGGGCCTGCCACCACACCCAGCTAATTTCTTTACTTTTTGTAGAGACAAGGTCTCACTCTTGCTCGGGCTGGCTTTGAATTCCTGAGCTCAAATGATTCTCTTGCCTTGGCTTCCCAGGGTGCTAGGATTACATGTATGACCCAACACCCCAGCTTGGACAACTTAATTAATCTCTCTGAGCGTTAGTTTCTAAAAATTATATTAGCCAGAACCATCGTGTTTATAGGACACTAAATGCAACCCAAAGCCACAAACACGATTGACAGAATTCTGTACACTCTGAGAACACAGAAGGATTTTAGATGCAGGTGTTCAAGTGACTCTTTCATTTCTGCTTTTCTCTTTATTGGCTTCATTCTCAGGTGGGTCTTTGCTGTGGTAATGAAATAGTAATGAAGTAGTAAAATCAGAGCTCCAAGCTTATAATGCTGTATCTATAATGATGCCTTCAGCTGCAGAAAACAATTCCCAGTTGAAAGAGTTTAAATGATAGCGATTTCTTATATTCACATAAAAAAATCTCTCAAAGACAGATAGTCCCAGGGTTACTTCTGCTACTCAACAGGTTGGCACCTCTGAGATGGGTTTCCCTTCTCCTCCTGAGTAGAAACTGTCTGAAGCAGCACGGATCATCATGTTCTTACACCGTGGCAGGACAGGCCTCCCCTCCTATGTTCCTCTTTTTCCTCCCCAGAAGCATTCCCCTTAATTCTCTCTTACTAGAACCCAGTTCTATGGCCACCCCGAGTTACAAGGCCGTCTGTCATTTATAGTCCTCATCTTGGGGTACAGGCTTTGCCACAAGGAAGTACGGAGAGGGGAACGATGGTTGGGTAGGAAATTAGCAGGATCTGCGGCAACCGCAAGAAATTATCAGGACTTGTAATTGCCTTCAGAGCAGATAACTTCAGATTAAACAAAATGAGGAAAGATCCCCTCTTCCTCAGCCTGATTGGTCCTGCTCAAGCCTCGGATGGCCGCCTCAGGCCAATCAATGCGTCCAGTCTGGCTGGCATGCTTGCTGACTCCTCCTCCTCTGCCATCTTGCCCAGGATTGGCCCAGACGCACCCCCACCCACAACTTATCCCTTTTTGCTGGAATGGTGAATTCACCTGGGAGTCATGACATTTTTTAGTAGAGAACATAAAGCCCCCTTGATTGACAGTCACAAAGATCACACGGCCATGGGCAAGGGGCAGTCCCTCAAAGTAGCAGGTGTCCACTACATTCTGCTGTTTGCATTAATTCACATTTCCATACGCAGCATTTAAAAAAAAAATACTCCTATCCGAAAATGGGCACAATAACAGTATTGGTTTGCTAGGGCTGCCACAGACTGGCTGGCTGAAAACACAGAAATTTATTCTTTCACATTTCTGGAGCCCGGAAGTCTGCAGTGAAGGTATTGGCAGGGTTAGGAATAAAATAGCATGATCATTTACTGTTTTGTCAAGACTCTTCAACTTGCAAGTGACAGAAAACTTGCCCTTTTTGTGGCACAGAGAAATGCAACGAACCCTAGGTCATGCACTAGATCATGACCAGCTCCCCAGACCTCTCCTGCTCCTTGATGGTCACTCCTTCACTTGAAAGTTAACTACTTTCCTGATATCTGACACCATAAGGCAGTTTGCCTTGTCTTTGAACTTCGCTGAATGGAATCCTACAGTGGTAGACTTGTGTGTCTGGCTTCCTTCATCCAGCATGTGTCTGTGGGATTCATCCACATTGTTGCTGGTTGCCCTGGGTTGTTCATTTTCATTTCTATATAAGAGTTTTTTATAGGAATATATCATAATTTATTTATCTATTCTGTTGTTAACCAATATTCAGGTGGTTTCTGGTTTGCTGTTATCACTTGTAGTGCTGCTAGAAACACTGCATTTGGTGAACATACGTAGGCATTTCTGTTGGGTATAAGCCTAGACGTGTAACTGTTAGGTCCCAAGATGTATGTATATTCTGCTCTAATAGACACTGCCAAACAGTTTCCCTAAGTCATTGTCTCCATTTATATCCCTCTTCAGCAGTCTCTGAGATTTCAGTTGCTCACCAATATTTGGTACTGTTGGGCTTTCGATTTTAGTAATTCTGGTGGGGAGGGACAGTGTTTTATTATGATTTTAATTTACTTTTCTCCCAATGGCTAATGAAATGTAACATTTTTGCAAATATTTATTGGCCATTTGGATATCTTTTGTGAAGTACCAATTCACATCGTTTGTCCTTTTTTGTTTTTTGAGACAGTTTCAAGCTGTTGCCCTGGGTAGAGTGCTATGGCGTCATAGCTCACAGCAACCTCCAACTTGGGCATAAGTGATCCTCTTGCCTCAGTTGTTTTGGGGTTTTTTTCTATTTTTAGTAGAGATGAGAGGTCTCACTTTTGCTCAGGATGGCCTCGAACTCCTGATCTCAAGCAATCCACCTGCCTAGGCCTCCCAGAGTGCTAGGGTTACAGGTGTAAGCCACTGCACCTGGCTGATCAATTGTCCACTGGTCTATTAAGTTTCCTGCTTTTTCAAATTGACTAGTGTTTATGTAATCTGCCTGTGAGTCCTTTGTTAGAATATATATTATTCTCCCTCCCCGTGGCTTGTCTTTTCATTCTTTTAATATTTTTGATGAATTTATTTATTAATATTTTCCCTTATAGTTGTCTTCTATTTCTTGTTTGAGAAATCTTTTCTTACACTGAAGGTTCTCAAGATAATCCACAATGTTTTCTTCTAGAGCAGTGGTTGTCAACCTTCCTAATGCCACAGCCCTTTAATACAGTTCCTGTGGGTCGCAACCCACAGGTTGAGAACCACTATTCTAGAGGTTTATTGTTAAAGCTTTAACATTTAGATCTACAATCTATCCATAATCAATGTTTGTGTTTGTGAGGTAGGGGTTAGATGGCTATCTAACACTCCAGCCCTATTTATTCAAGAAGATCATACTGATGACTTCATAATGAACCTCAGAGTCAAAGCATTCTATAATAGACATACTCTTATTTGACATTGTGAACATTACTTTCTTGGCAATATCATTATTAATATTGCTTAATATTTTGATGCAGTAATCGTTTGTTTCCTTTTCTGAATGTATTTATCTTCGTTCATTCTTTACGTGGTTTTTGTTTCTAGTCCTTATCTTAAACATTGTTATTGTTATTAAATTTTAAGCCTTTTAAATTCTGTGAAGGCAAAAGGTGGAAACCTAATTAACACATGTATATGTAAAAAAAAGAGAAGAAGAAGATCATACTTTTGCCATATAGTGCAGTAGTCATACACCCTTTGGTATTTACCCAGATGAGTTGGGAAATTAACGTCCACACAAACCTGAATACAAATATTTATAATAGCTCTATTTGTAAATGCCAAAACTTGAAAGCAACCATGGTGTCCTCAGCAAGTGAACAAACTTTGGTACATTCATATCATGGAACATTATTCAGTGATAAAAAGAAATGAGCCATCAAACCATGAAAAGACATGGAGGAACCTAAATTGTATATTACTAAGTGGAAGAAGCTAATATGACAAGGTACACATGGTATGATTCCAACTATATGACATTCTGAAAAAGGCAAAATTATAGAGATAGTAAAAAAGATCAGTAGTTGCCAGGGGATTAGGAAGAGGAAAGGATGAATCAATGGAGCCCAGATGATTTTTAGGATGATGAAACTATTCTATATGAGATTATAATAGTGGGTACATGTCATTATAAATTTGTCCAAACCCACAGACTATACAACACCAAAAGAGAACTCTAACGTAATCTACGGACTTTGGATAATAATGATGTCTCAAGGCAGGTTCATCAATAGTTAGAAGCACACCAGTGTGGTGGGTAGTGTTAATAGGGGAGGCTGTTCATTTGTGAGGGCAGGGCATATATGGAAAATGTCTTTACTTTCTCCTCAATTTTTCTGTGAACTTAAAACTGCTCTAAAACATAAAGTCTACTTATTAGAAAAACTATAGCATGTATAATGTACAACACGAAGTGAACTCTTATCAAAACCACAGACTTTAACAAGCCTCCATATTGGCTTATTAATTGTAATAAATGTATCACACTAATTAAGATGTTAACAATGGGGAAAAGGGGGGCTTACGAGGGGTTATAGGGCACCTCTTCCGTACTTTTTCTTTTCTTTTCTTTTTGAGACAGAGTCTCACTTTGTCCCCCTCGGTAGAGTGCTGCAGCGTCATAGCTCACAGCAACCTCAAACTCTTGGGCTGAAGCGATCCTCTCGCCTCAGCCTCCCAAGTAGCTGGGACTATAGATGTGCACCACTACGCCATGCTAGTTTTTTTATTTTTAGTAGAGATGGGGATTGCTCTTGCTCAGGCTGGTCTTGAACTCTTGAGCTCAAGCGATCCATCTGCCTCAGCCTCCCAGAGTGCTGGGATTACAGGCGTGAGCCACCTCGCTGGACCAAAACAAAAGTCTATTAGTGAAAAACAAAATCATAGACAACACAAATCAGGCAGGCAAAAACAACAGGTGTCAGGGTGGCGCCTGTGGCTCAAGGAGTAGGGCGCTGGCCCCATATGCCGGAGGTGGCGGCTTCAAACACAGCCCTGGCCAAAAAAAAACCCCCAAAACAGGTGTCCATGTTATAGGTCCAAGCTGCACTAAGTGTCCCTTCCAATAACAGTTTGCTCATTTGGGCATAGTTTTGGAGAGTATAAGAGATAAACAGATTAAAAAAAAAAAAAAAGGCGAATCCTCTTTGCTTATTGAAGTGCTGGAGTACATGGTCATAATTCCCAGACACACAATTTCTTTCTTCCTGGGATAAAACTCTCAAGGTCTCCCTTTCTGACTTTGCTATTGCAGGGAGAGGGGTAGCCAATCACAACTGGATGGCCCTTGCTGTCATCAGTCCCCAGGGCCGCCGAGGGCTCAGCATTCTGTGGCGGCCTCTGGCGAGAAGAAAGGGAGCCGGTGTCTGAGTCCCAAGCTAGTCCGCAGCATTCCGGCGCCAAGTCCAACCCTCCTCACGCCCCCTGGCGACTCGATTCACTTTCCATCTCCGTCTTGCCTGAGCTTGCGGAAGAAGTCTGGCCGGGAGACAGAAATGCCAGAGGAAAGTAAGAGCCAAACTCCCTGCTATCTAATCAGATAACAAGCATTAGTTCGACAGATATCCAATCAGATTAGTGGATCCGACGAAATAGCTCAGGTATCCAAGTAGGTAGGGCAGAGTTGCCATGACTACACGAGGCCCTCCATGGAATTTCCAGGATCTGCGAGCTCCCGCGCTGAGCGCCACCTGGCGCTTGGCAACACGTGGCCATCCACTCCAGCAAGCGCGCGCTGGTTGAAGACAGCCAATAAGGTGGGGCCAAGCCTCTGTGACGTCACTAGTTGCCGAGCCGGTTGCCGGAGCGTGTAAGCAAGTGAGTCGCGCGCACCTTTTCGAAAGTGAAGGTTGGTGCGCATGCGCCGGTGTTTTTCCTTTTTTTACGTTCAAGCGAAGAGATAAAGGGCGGGAAAGAGCGTGAGGCGAGGCGGGAGGCTCCAGGCTTGGCTGGGTCCGTCAAGTGGACTGACTTGACTGACGGACCTTACAGTAGACCCCTCTTTTTCAGAAAAGGCCTGAGAGGATGCAACCTCTTGGAAAACATCCAGAGACAACTCCAGGGGGTAGAGACACCTCCCCCTCCCAATGCGGCAAGTCACAAGAACAGGAGACGATTCAGATGGAAGGAAAGCCTCGATGAGGGAGAAGCAGAAAGTGGCAGGAAAATCACGACGAGACGAAGGGAACGGCCCAGAGGCTAGAGAGACAGTGATCCCAAACACAGAAGGGGCTTGTTAGAGAGACAGAGGGGACAGCAAATGAGCACACGGGCACCGATGGAGGGCCCAATGGCAGAGGGGACTTGGGCAGGGGTAGTGGAGACAGAAACAGTACAGAGAGGACAGTGTCAGAAGTGAAAACAATGACAGGATAGAGACAGAGGCAAAGGGGAGATGACAGTCAAATAGGGGTAAAAGTTGAGAGGAGATAGAGACAGAGACGGGTGGTGGTGGCAGAGATCAAGGGGACTTAGACAGGAGAGAGACAAAGAGCACAGTAATCCAGACAAAGAAGACTGTCATGGAGAGAGATAGGACAGTGATAGAAGGGACAGACCAAAAGGACAGTAATAGAGATCAGCAAGATAAAGGGGTCAGTGGCACATACAGAGAACATGACAGACAGAGACTCAGGAGCTATAAAGATACAGAGGACAGTGACGGAGAGAAGACAGAAATAACAGATAAAAGCAATACAAGGAAAAGTGACATAGGCGGGGCACGGTAGCTCACGTCTGTAATCCTAGCACTCTGGGAGGCCGAGGTGGGCGGATTGCCTGAGCTTAGGAGTTTGAGACCAGCCTAAGCCAGAGTGAGGTCTTGTCTCTAAAAAATAATAGCTGGGCGTTGTGGCGGGTGCCTGTAGTTCCAGCTACTCAGGAGGCTGAGGCAAGAGAATCGCTTAAACCCAAGAGTTTGAGGTTGCTGTGAACTATGACGCCACAGCACTCTACCCAGGATGACTGAGTGAGACTCTGTCTCAAAAACAAGAAACAGAAGAAAGAAAAGGAGAAGAGAGGAGAGGAAAATAGAGAAGGTGCCAAAAACTGGAGGCAACAGGGACTGGGCAAAGAGAACAAATTCAGAAAGAGGGGACAGAGATAAAGGCACCAGTGTTAGAAATTCAGAAAACAATATTGGATAGGAAGTAGACCAATACACAGAAGGGACAGAGAGAGGATAGAAAATGGTAGAGAGACAGATGGAGGGAAGAGACAGAGAGAACCATGACAGCAATAAAGAGAACAAGCAGAGTGAGGGTCAGAGGTGGAAGATTCACAGAGGGAAGAGACAAGGAGTCAGGAGCCAGAGGCAGGGGAGACAGATGGAGAGGGAAGAGCAACAGTGTGCACAGACCCAGAGTACAGGGCGATCATGGTTACAATACCAGGGCGAGAGTAATAGAGCACATTCAATGACACAGAAAGAGATGAAGAAGTAGAGGCAGAGAAAATGGTGACAGAAGGGACAGTGACAAAACGTGGAGAGAGAAACAGAAAGGCACTGTTTCCCTCTCCAGATGGGTGGAGGTGTAGTGATAGAGGTTGGCTTTGTAGACATCCTGGAGATAAATCTAGAGAGTTGGGGTTCGGGCAGAGTCAAAAACAGCTGGAATTGCTCACCTTACAGAGGAGGATAGAAACAGGGAGAATATGACCAACACACCCCAGAGAAGGATAAAGATACTAAGACAGAGAGGCACAGAGATGAGAAGGTCAAAGTCAGTGGAGACTGGGTGAGAGGTGAGGATGACCGACGAAAGCAAAGATGGATGAAGTTAAGAAAGACCCAGAGACAGTAAAAGAGACACTAAAACGTGCAGATACCAAGTCACCCCACTCAGCTTTACACTTGGTCTTCACGAGTACTGACAACCAAGAATGCTTGAAGTTCTTCCTTATGCCACTTTGCTAAGTTGTAACCTTGATTTAGAAGTGAGTTTCAAAAGGTCTCCACACAGGTTCTAGATTTGTGAATCCCCCAGTCCTCTCCCTTTGGCCCACTGTAGCCGCAGCATAAAGAGGTCTGCAAAATAACTCTTCTTTCATTCATTCATTCAACAAATATTGAGTATTCACTATGTTCCAGACATTATTCTGAGTGCTGAGGAGACAGCAGTAAACAAATAAAAGTACATGTGCCCACACAGCTCTCAACCTAGTTGGTGGACAAATAAATATATAATGTCAAGTAGTGTTAAGTGCTAAGAAGAAAAATTAAGCAAAGCTGAGAGGACAGAGAAATTGAGGTTGCTGATGGTGGCAAGCTGCATTATTCAGGCCAACATTCCCCCTGAAACAACTAAAAATGCTAGGTGAATTTTTTTAAATCTTAAAAGCCTTAGCTGGGCACAGTGGCAGATACCTGTAGTCCGAGCTACTTGGGATGTTGAAGCAAGAAAATTGCAGGAGCCCAGGAGTTTGAGGCTGTGATGTGTTATGATTGTGCCTGTGAATGGCCACAACACTCCAGCCTGAACAGCATGGAGAGGCCCTGTCTGTAGAAATGAATTTTTAAAATTGAACCCAAAAAAGCACTGAAAGCTCACAAGATTTATCAGGCTGCAACTGATGGAAAATCAAGAACTCAGAGATATAATCAGAGTACTTCTCACTTGAGGGAATTTTACAATCCTGGCAAATTTGGATTTTTATTTGGAATAAAAATAAAAGCTCAGGGCCCACCCAAGTTGGAGGGTCCACATTAAACTGGGAAAGCAATAACTGTACCTTCAGGGAAAGGGAAAGTAGAAGTAATTGGCTCTTGTTTGTGAATTTGCAGCCTATTATTTGCATGGTTCAAAAGACCTCAAGTTGTGAATTTAAAGTCCCAGGCTGAAAGTGTTTCTAAGCTCTTGACAATAGTACACATACACACAATTCTCTGTGGTAAAAAGAACCTTTATTAAAGGCCTGAAATTATTCTTATAAACATAGTTTTGTTTTTAAGGAAAGGTGACAGTATACAGTTAACCAAGGACACCAAGTACTAGGAGTAATAACTAGTAAAAGATTCCAAAAACAGACCCACTAGTACTTGTGATATTAGGATTTGAGATGAACATAAAACAGTATGCTTTGTTTATATATATAATTTAAGATTTTCATTATTTTGCAGAGACTAAGAAACTTCATCTAGAGGCTTTGAAAATGACAAAAATTCTAGGAATGAAAAATTTGATAAATAGAATTAAAAATAAAAGCAAAAGCTAAATAAAGAAATAGTACATCAATAGAAATACATCAATAGAAATTATTCACAATTCATCATGAAGAGACAAGGCAAAAAACATATAAAGAACTTACGTGACATGGAAGAATAGAGTTGAGAGGATTTTCTGTATATTTATTCTGAATCCCACAAACAGGGGAGAATGGCTGGGCATAATGGTTCATGCCTATAATCCTAGCACTTTGGGAAGTCAAGGCAGGAGGAACACTTCAGCCCAGGAGTTTGAGACCATCCTGGGCAACAGCAAGACCCCCATCACTACAAAATAATTAAAAAATTAGCTGGGCATAGAAGCACACGCCTGTAGTCCTAGTTACTCAAAGGCTGAGGCAGAAGAATTGCTTGAGCCCAGTAATTAAAGGCTGCAGAGCCATAATCCATGATTCCATGTGTTAGGAAAATGATGGGCACCAGCCAACAGAGTCAAAACAAAAATAAAAACAAAAACAAACCCCTAAACCATACTGATTAAAGATAGGATGTGGTGACAGAACGAGTTAAGACAGGTCAAAACCAAGATGGCAAGGAAATTGGCCACTGCTTAACCTTGCAGCTCATTATGTCCTTTTTATAATATATTAGCATGCTAAAAGAAACACTCACTGACACCATGATAGTCCTATGAGAGACCTTAGAAAGTTAAAATAAGGGGGAGGGAGTTCCCAGTTTCTGTAAATCAAGAAAAAATGTAAATATTCCTCTGCATAGCTTGTGATTAAGCCATTGCTAAAATTAAAACAATTTAAAAATGGGCGGTGCCTGTAGCTCAGTGGATAGGGCACCAGCCACAAACACCAAGGCTCGTGGGTTCGAACCCAGCCTGGGCCAGCTAAAACAACAATAACAACTGCAACAACAACAAAAAATAGCCAGGTGTTGTGGCAGGCACCTCTAGTCCCAGCTACTTGGGAGGATGAGGCAAAAGACTCACTTAAACTGAAGAGTTTGAGGTTGCTGTGAGCTATGATGTCACAACACTTTACCCAGGGCCACAGCTTGTGACTATCTCAAGAAAAAAAATTTTTTTAAACCAAAGGTCCTATTCTCCTTAGCAAGGAGAACTAGCCTTTACTCTGTCTGGGGAGTGGGTCATTTATATTTCCTAAATAAAACTTGCTTTTGCCTTATACTATTGGCTCACTCTTGAATTCTTTCTCACAGGAAGCCAGGGCCCCACATGGGCTTTAGGTCATTTCCATCATTAGGAATTAATGCACTCCAGCCTGGGTGACAGAATGAGACTGTCTTTAAAAAAACAAACAGGGCGGCGCCTGTGGCTCAGCGAGTAGGGCGCTGGCCCCATATACCGAAGGTGGTGGGTTCAAACCCGGCCTCAACTGAACTGCAAAACAGAAAAATAATCGGGCGTTGTGGCGGGCTCCTGTAGTCCCAGCTACTCGGGAGGCTGAGGCAAGAGAATCGCCTAAGCCCAGGAGTTGAAGGTTGCTGTGAGCTGTGTGACGCCACGGCACTCCACTGAGGGCAATAAAGTGAGACTCTGTCTCTACAAAACAAATAAACAAACAAACAAAAAACAAAAAGGGAGAATGAGAAAATGGATGGCGAAAGGAATATGTTAAAGACATATTGGTGGATTTTTCATAAATTGATAATGGAATCTAATTCAAAGATTCAAGGAAACTAATGAGTCACATGTACAGTAAAGAAAGCTATACTTAGAAAAGAAACATCAGTGTATATTTACAGAACACTAAAGGCAAAGAAAACATTCCAATAGCAGTTAAGAGAAAAGACAGATGTCCTTCAAAAGATCAATAGTTTGAATAACAACTGAATTCTCAATGGTAACAATGGAAGCCAGAATAAATCAATGTGCTGATAGGAAATACTGCCAATTTTACTTTCAGTGAAAAATATATTTCAAGAATAATGTAAAAATAAATTTTGGAATAAAAAAATGAGAATTTACCTTAAATATTTTAGAGGATATAATTTAGGTGAGAAAAAACTACTCTCAGATGTAATATCTGAGATGCAATTAAAAAATAAAAAACAAGGAAAGTAATAGATATATTAACAAGTTTAGATGAATTTTGGCTGTGCAAAACAAGAGCCATAATGATGACATATTGTTAAGGAAAGCTAGAATGTAAACAAATGACAATAAAAATATATGTTAGGAAGAGTTATGTGGTTAAAGGATTCTAAAGTCCTTGTATTGTCTAAGAGGTTAGTAAAGATATTGGTTTATATATTTAGGCTTTGTTAGGACAGTTTGAAAGTTTTACTTTCTAGGATAATCACTAAAATACAATTTATTTTTTAAAAACTAGTACATAGGAGCCAAGTGTGGTGGCTCATACCTATAATCCTAGCACTCTGGGAGGCTAAGGCAAGAGGATTGCTGAGCTCAGGAGTTTAAGACCAGGAGTAGATAGATTCCATCTCAAGAAACCAGTCACTTTGCTCATCCATAAGAACCAACTCCTTATCCGTTCACATTTTATCATGAGATAACTGCAGTTCAGTCACATCTTTAGGCTCCACTTCTAATTCTAGTTCTCTTGCTATTTCTATCACATCTGCAGTTACTTTTTCAACTGAAGTCTTGAACCCCTCAAAGTTATCCACGAGGGTTGGAATCAATTTCTTCCAAATTCCTGTTAATTTGATATTTTGACATCCTCCCACGAATTCTGAATGTTCTTTTTTTGAGACAGAGTCTCACTATGTGGCCCTCAATAGAGTGCTGTGGCATCAGACAGCTCACAGCAACCTCAAACTCTTGGGCTTAAGCAATTCTCTTGCCTCAGCCTCCCAAGCAGCTGGGACTACAGGTGCCCAACAAAATGCCTGGCTACTTTTTGTTGCAGTTGTCATTGTTGTTTAGCTGGCCCGGGCTGGGTTCTAACCCACCACCCTCGGTGTATGTGACTGGCGCTGTAACCACTGTGCTATGGGCACCGAGCCAGAATTATGAATGTTCTCAATGGCATCTAGAATAGAAGGTTTTCAATTTACTTTGCCCAGATCCACCAGAGGAATCACTATCAATGGCAACTATAGCTTTATGAAATGTATTTCTTAAATAATAAGACTTAAAAGATGAAATTACTCCCTGATCTATGGATTGCAGAATAGATGTTGTGTTAGCAGACATGAAAACAACATTAATATTGGACATCTCCATCAGAACTGTTGAATGAGTAGGTACATTGTCAATGAGCAATAATATTTTGAAAGGAATATTTTCTTCTGAGCAGTAGGTCTCAACAGTGGGCTTAAAATATTCAGTAAACCAGGCCAGGCATGGTGGCTCACGTCTGTAATCCTAGCATGCTGAGAGGCCAAGGCAGGTGGATTGCTTGAGCTCAGGAGTTCAAGACCAGCCTGAACAAGAGAGAGACCCCATCTCTACCAAAAATAGAAAAACTAGCCAGACATTGTGGTGGGCACCTGTAGTCTGAGCTACTCTGAAGGATGAAGCAAGAGGATGGCTTGAACCCAGGAGTTTAAGATTGCTGTGAACTAGGCTGATACCATGGCACTGTAGCCTGGGCCACAGAGTAAGACTCTGTCTTAAAAAAAAAATTTTTTTTTTCAGTAAAACATGAGCTATTATCTAGGCTTTGTTTCATTTATAGAGAACAGGCTGAGTAGACTTTGCATAATTCTTAAGTGTTCTAGGGTTTGGATAATGGTAAATGGGCACTGGCTTCAACTTAAAGTCATGAGCTGCATTACCTCTAACAAGAGAGTCAACCTATCTTTTGAAGCTTTGAAGCCAAGCATTGACTTCTTACCAGCTGTAGTTGCCACCCAACCACATTTGTTTGCCTGCCGCCCAAGAGGAGGCCAATACACTGAGACAGCAGGATTTACAGCAAAGAAAGAGATAAATTCTGTATGGCACTAAGTGGAAAGACAGGAGGAATTTCTCCTGAATTTGGGAGACAGGGTTTTTCAGGATAGTTTGGTGGGCCAAGGATTAGGCAATTAGGTCTGCTAATTAGCTAGGTTCAGTGCAAAATTATAGGAGTTTAGAATTCAGTTCCTGGGGTCACAATTCTAGTTGAATCAGTTTCTTGGTATGGCTCACTGCTCTGGGGAGGTCAGCAAATCTACTGGAATATAGAACCTGGAAGATAGCTCAGAAATTACATTTAGGTTTCAGAAGAGTAATGTTATCTATGGAGAGAGTTAAGAGTTTCTATAACTATCCACTGTGTGACTCCAGAAGAGTAGCGATAATGGACAGTGACTAATTATTATCATGTTTTTAGCTAATCCTATTCCTTCATAGAGTTATTATCATGTTTTTAGCTAATCCTGTTCCTTAACTCAGTTCTTGCCTTGCACCTCTTTATTAAAAGTCCCGTCATCTTCTTCCAATGTAAGTCTCTTTCATCTATGTTGAAAATCTGTTGTTTAGTGCAGCCTCCTTCATCCATTACCTTAGTTAGATATTTTGGATAACTTGCTGCAGCTTTGATGCTTCACCTTGCATTTTATGTTATGGAGATGGCTTCTTTCCTTAAACCTCAGGAACCAGCCTCTGCTAGCTTCCAACTTTTCTTCTGCAGCTTCCTCACCTTTCTCAGCCTTCATAGACTTAAAGAGTTAAGGCCTTGTTCTGGGTTAGGCTTTGGCTTAGGGAATGCACAAGTAGTGTATGGATAGATTGTCTTTGCCTCTTTAAAAAAGTGTTACAGGCTCAACGCCTGTGGCTCAACAGGCTAAGGCACCCACCACGTACACCTGAGCTGGTGGGTTCGAATCCAGCCCAGGCCCACCAAACAACAGTGACGGCTGCAACCAAAAAATGGCCGGGCGTTGTGGCGGGAGCCTGTAGTCCCAGCTACTTGGGAGGCGGAGGCAGGAGACTGCTTGAGCCCAGGAATTGGAGGTTGCTATGAGCTGTGATGCCACAGCACTCTATCCAGGGTGACAGATTGAGGCTCTGTTTCAAAAAAAAAAAAAAAAGTGTTACAGATAAAGCCAGAGCTCCCTTTGATCACCTCTCTCTAGTCTGTATCTCTTCCATGTTATCAGTTTATGATTAATCTTTCCAGACCTTTGTCTCATTGTGTGTATGTGTGATAATATGGTATATGCATAGTAGTGTATAGTAAATGAGTCGTACTGTTTTGAGCAAGCATGTGAGTGTGTTTTAACATAAATGGGATCATACGGTACATATTGTTCTGCAGTTTTTTTAACTCAACAATATGTCTTGGAAATCTATCCAGATTTATTTAAAGAGCCCTGTCCCATTCCTTCTAAGAGCTGCAATGGTATTCCATAAAACTCAGGATTTCTTTGTCCATTCTCCTACTGCTGGACATTGGGCTTAGTCTTGTTTCTTTGCTCTTAACAAAGTTGCTATAAACATATTTATACATGTTTCCTTGGGTACATAGCTATTTCCTTAACATCCTGAAGGAGAAGTGGAATTATCAGGTTATGTACTTTCATTTTAATCTTAATAAACACTTTCTGTAAACTGTCAATTATTGTTATATTAACAAATACCCCCAAACTGTGCAACTTCTAGCAATAATTGTGTATTAATGATCTAGCCTGGCTTGTCTAAGGCTGTAGGTCTGGCTGGCTCAGGTCTGCTCCAACTGTCTCATTCTGGGGCGTAGGCTTTGGAAAGGTAGGCTATGGTGGAGAGCTTCTCATGGTGATAGCAGAGGTTCTAGAGGATGAGAGGCAACTTATAAGGCCCCTTAGAACCTAGATTCAGAATCCACACACTGTTGTTTCCATCTACGTGCCATTTGCCAAAGCAAGTGATTTGATCATGCACAGAGTTAAGAGGAAAGGAAATACTTGCACTCACCATGGGGCCATGGCAAGGGTGTGCAGGCACTGGTAGGCATAACAGCTTTCACTTGTGCCAGGGATGGAACAGCAGACCCGTTTCCCCACACACTTAGTATACTACATAGTTTTTGTCCATCCTATGGGGAAAATAACACTGATTTTTCTCCCTAAATGCTCTTAAAGCTACCATCAGCCGAGAGTCAGCACAATGTAGAGGAAAAAGCACCAGGTAGAAGAGCCTGCACCTGTTACCCCTGCCACTTCCTGTGATTTTTAACACTGCTTCCTCTACACAGTCCCTGTCTGTAAATGCAGCATAGGACCTAGAGTCACACAGCCCAAGATGCAGCTCCACATGCTTGTTTTGTGTCACTTTGGATAAATCACTTAACCTCTTCCAATCGCCATTATCTAAACTGTAGAATGGTGTCAGTAAACTCTGCTTTCCTTTCTTCACGTAGCAAGCTTCCTCTAAAATCACGTGTATACAGTCAGCGTGGAAATAGGAAGCACTGCTCATTCAATCCTTTCATTTTAGAGTTAAGTACTGACACCATGGAGGAGAAACGAGAGTGTGCTGAGCAGTATGAGAAGATAGCAAGAGTTGGCAGGCAGTTTCTAACAGTATCAGTCACTTCTGTTAAACTTGCAAGTAACAGAACCCCAGTGCAAACTGGCTTAAGCAAATAAAGGAGACAGAATACGTATTTCCTGTCTCATAGAACTAAAAAGTTTGGGACTGAGGTCAGCATCGGAAATGGCTGGGTCAGGCCTGAGACGCTCTCTGGACCGTGTCTCTCCCTGGCTTCCCTCTCTGTTGCCTTCATTCTCAGGCAGCCTCTTCCCAACTATGGCAGGATCACTAGGCCTTATAGACAAATTACAAAGAAAAGAGACCTTTGGGTCCCTAATCACTAAATGTTTAAAATGTTTCACTTCCATCTGGCTGGTATAGTTCTGTATCCAGGTTATAGGGTTCGGCAATATAGAGGAACACAGGTCGAATTTGTGCACAGCATGACTTTCCCAAATGTGAGCAGTATCCCTGAGTATAGCACGATGGTGACTGCCAGCTAACCAACCCCAGTATTAAGTCAACTGTTGTCATTGTCCAGGAGAATTCATTACCAGGCCTGGGTCATGAACTTTCCCCAAGATAACCCCACCAAAATTACTCAGAATGAAAGGAGAAACGGGAGAGTTTCCCAGAGGAGAAAAGGCCATTACCAGAAAGAGGAAAAAATACATGCTGGGCCAATAAGACAATGGATTTCTATTATACTCCCTCAAGGAGATTTCAGTCTAGCAAGGGGATTAATAAATAAATAGATTAGCTGGAGACTTATGAGTTAGATTTGAAAGGGCACTAAATCTAGCTATTCCAACTACCCTTTTTTTTTTTTTTTGAGACAGAGTCTCACTTTGTCACCCTCGGTAGAGTGCTATGGCGTCATAGCTCACAGCAACCATAAACTCTTACACTCTTGGGCTCAAGCAATCCTCTTGCCTGCCAAGTAGCTGGGACTACAGGCTCCCACCACAATGCCAGGCTATTTTTAGAGACCAGTTCTCGCTGTGGCTCAGACTGGTCTCTAACCTATGAACTCAGGCAATCCACCTGCCTTGGCCTCCCCAAGTGCTAGGATCACAGGCATGAGTCACCGCGCCTGGCCCCAGCCACCCTATTTTCTTTTTCTTTCTTTCCTTTTTTTTTTTTTTTTAGAGACAGAGTCTCACTTTATCACCCTTGGTACGGTGCCCTGGCATCACAGCTCACAGCAACCTCCAACTCCTGGGCTTAGGCGATTCTCTTGCCTCAGCCTCCCAAGTAGCTGGGATTACAGGCGCCTGCCACAATGCCCAGCTGTTTTTTTTTGTTGCAGTCTGACCAGGGCTGGTTCGACCCTGCCACCCTTGGTATATGGGGCCAGTGCCCTACCCACTGAGTCACAGGCACCACCCCCAACTACTCTATTTTAAAGATGGGAAAATTGAGGTAGATCAGTCTAGGAGACATCTTAATAAACCTTCCCAAGGGCAGCTTTGATGTTCACCACTGTTTCATCCATCACTATATTTCCCAGCAATCAGCAGAGAGCTCAGCACAAATATGAGATGAATGAATGATTAATAAATAGGGTCATGGTGATGGGAGAAATGAAAGCAGAATGTAGATAAAGCATGATCCCCAAGATCACTCATACTCCATTAACAAGTTGTTGTCAGGCTCGGCGCCTGTGGCTCAAGCGGCTAAGGCGCCAGCCACGTACACCTGAGCTGGCGGGTTCGAATCCAGCCCGGGTCCACCAAACAACAATGATGGCTGCAACCAAAAAATGGCCAGGCGTTGTGGCGGACGCCTGTAGTCCCAGCTACTTGGGAGGTGGAGGCAGGAGACTTGCTTGAGCCCAGGAATTGGAGGTTGCTGTGAGCTGTGATGCCA
>CAUYRH010097218.1:0-13467 GCA_963574655.1 Perodicticus potto
CGCTTACTTGCTGCATACGTCCCTTCCTATTTCGATCGCTTCCTGGATTTCTGCCTTGCGCTCTTCCGATCTTCCTTCCTTCCTCTCTCCCTCCCTCCCTTCCTTCCTCTCTCCCTTCCTTCCTTCCTTCCTTCCTCTCTCCCTCCCTCCCTTCCTTCCTCTCTCCCTCCCTCCCTTCCTTTCTTCCTTTCCTTTCTTCCTCCCTTTCTTTCTCTTCCTTCCTCCTTTCTTCCTTCACTATAGTTTCTACTACCATGTTCTTCAATCTGTAGGAAACATTCTATCATCAAAATGATTGCATTTGCTTGTGTACACTATACATTAAGGATAATATAACCCAATAAAAGTTTATAACGAGAATATTGATTAGTCTCTGTGTGAGTTAGGAAGCCTGAAACCACATTGTGAAAAACTAATACAAGTGTCTACTTAAACATAATAATGCAAAAACCTACCTAACTTTCACTACATAATTTATTAAAATACATTTGAAAGATCTGAAGATTTTCATATGGTTTCAAAAAGCTGAAATAAATGTTCAAAACCAACAGATGTAGACCAAATATGAAATACACTTATACATGTAATAGAAATGCCCAGATTATGAGTAGTGCTTGAGTATAGTGTAGCAGCATTTTTTTCCTCCAAAAATATTCAATCGTTAGAAAAGTTGTCAAAGAAGGGTTTCAAGCCCTGCTAGACTACTCATTTGACAATTTTATAATGCATAATATTACTTGGAGTGTCAATTTAAATTCAGATTTCTGGGCTTCATCCTTGTTAAGAGTATGATTTTATGGGTGATTTTGAGATGTGCAAGTTTGATGTGAAAGCATTTGAGAAATTTGGTCTAGAGATAGGATATGATGAGTTCTAAGGTTTATTCCAAACTTTGAATCCTATGAATTTAATAAGATAAATGTTTCTGGCAGAGATATGATTCAGCCTCAGATGATGAGTAGTATTTCAACATTGTATAAAATGACATTGCCCTGACAAGTATTATCTCAATCACAGGGCATATAAAGTCTTTAATCTCAAATAATTTTTAAAACATTAAGGAAGTCCATAGTCTTAATAAAAAATATTTGGCCTAATGATAATTTCTTTCCATCAACCTTTCAAGTTATCATATGTTATACATAATGTAGCAGCATTCAGGTGTCATTAATTGCTTCTGAGACAATAGACAAATGTATATTTAATGTGCTGTATGTTAATAAGTGTTGACGGCATTGTAACCTTACTGAGCAAACTACTATATTTATTTCAGACTACAATTATTTCTTGTGGTAAGAAAAACCAAACACATTTTAACAAAAGTATAAGATGCTTCAAAAGGGAGTGCAAACTCAGCAGTGTACTTTTTAAAATTGACAGTACTTTAAGCCAAGATGGTTGAAATGAATAACAATAACATTTCATTCTCATAAAAGCCTGTTACTTATTAAGTCTGCATAGTAAGTAGGGGCATAAGAACATTATAAATCTGTGACTTTTATCTTGGGAATATCATTTTTTGTTTGAATTGCTTTTCCCTGGGTGCATTTAAAATAAGAACAAGGATTTTATATGCAATTACACTGTTTTAGAATATGTCGGGGTAATTCACGTCTATTAAATATTTAAAACACATTACTATTCAAATATTTTTGAAGGTGTTATAAACCTTATCGCCCCTTCATTTCTTATTCTATTATCTTTAAATGCTCATAATCAAGAAGTAAAGTCAGCTAGAATACAGCAGGGTGTGAGTACTTTCGAGGCTAAAACAGAACTCATACAGAGATTTTGTTATGTTAGTTTAAATATTTGAAATTTGAAAATTGTATCATTTCCAAAAAAAAAAAAACAAAGGACTTACTTGATAAAGAAATCTATTGTGTTTTAATACGAGGCTACTTTCATATTTGAAGTTACAACACGTTGACATTGTTCCCCTAATTAATATGCAACTATTACCCAAAGTATTAGAAATATTACTTCAGAGTTCATGAGAACTTCTGTAACCATGACACAGTCCTATGTGAGCAAGGACTGACATTGTGGATGGGCAAATATTGTTGGTAGGCAAAGAAACCTATTTCATTTTTAATGCAGGCACCTGTTTGTTATTTAACTTGGAAATCTTATATGTTCTTATCAACACAATTAATTAACTAGAGACTCCTTGCATTCTTATACCCTCTATGTCACTTCAGTGTTTTGTAATTGTTATTTCATTATTAAAATATGAATATCATATTTCATGAAATGTAATTTTTCATCATTATTACCAGTATGTTTGCTCACAACTGCTCATTTTAATCATGAGGCAGAATACTACTCCAGGAGTCCCGCCATGCTGACAACGTCACCATAGCTCTAGAAATGAACCTCCTCTGCTTGGATAGTTTTTGGATGTTTATTGCTATGTGAAGGGAAACAGACATAACGGAAGTTCTAAAGTGGGCTTTGAGTTCCTGCTTTAAAGCCATTAATTGGGAAATAGGTACGATCCATCATCAATGTTGGTTAGGAAATAAGAAAATATTAGGCCATGAGTTCCAATGAAAGATAAAACTTTGGAGTCAACCAATTAGTTACAGAGGGAAAGAAACAGATTCTGAATAAAGAGATGGCATCTTTGTCAATTGAGCAGGGACTGGGAATGGAGGCCTAGGCTATTCACATAGTCAACTCAGTAACTCGAGTTAATTCTTTCTGGAGTATATTTTAGGCCAATTAATTTCAGTGGCAAAATAATCTGTACTTTCAGCTATCTTTCAAAATAAATCTAAACTGTGCTCAGTCACCTTCTTTGGTAAGTCGAGGACAGTGGCTGAGAACATGGAATCAAATCGTAATATTCTGTCTTTGCCAAGTATCTGCAATAGAGGGTGGCTCAGAGGAGCTGACTTGGCTATCTCTATTTCTGTGTTCTGTGGTCACATTTCTGGACTGACATTGGCCATGATATGAGTATGAACACCGCAGAAATAGGAAAATGCCACAAGTCAAGGCTCTTGGTGGCCCAATTGCTATTATTAAGCATTTAACAGGGTAATCCAGGCTCCATATCTTAAAGCACACTGATTCGACTCTTTTAACTCTCAGATTTTTTTGTCTGTAAAAATGATATAATAATAAATCTACTTTATGTGTTTTTTAAAGAAAGAACATTAGTAATGTTTTGAAGTATCTAGACCAGTGGTTGTGTCATAGCAATAACCCTCAAATGCTAGTTTATCTCTTATTACACGCGTGTTAGGAAATCAACCTATTTAGCTTGAAAATAAATAATTAACATTTTGCTAAATCAGTATCTACACAAGTGTAAAAAAAAGTTGATTAAAATATAGATTAGGAAAATATCTGTTATCTATTAATCAGAAAATGAATAGTTCTAAGGGGAAGAAAAAGATGCAATTAGCCCATGTTTTATTTCACAAATACTTAGAGAGCATCTACTATTTGCAAGGCATTGCTGATACATCAGGGTGAAAATCTTGCTCTCAGAAAGGTCATCTTTGGTGGACAGGATGTGAACAATGTACAAGCTTAGAAATACAGACACCGACTATGTCAGATGGATAAGATAAGGAGATAGAAATAGAGATAGTGTCAGGGCAAATGGAGGGTCTTCTACCTTCTGTAGAATAAAACCAAGGCTCCGTTCCTAAGATCACCTTCAAGCAGATATGTGAATGCTGTCAGGAGGGGTCCAGCCATACAAGTATCTGGCAGCAGAACATCCAGACATCACACTGTGGATCATAGACATATGCAATTATTATTTGGCAATTAAAAATTACATTCAATTTAAAAAAAGAAATCCAGAAAATATATTTTGTCATCATGCGATCACACTTTGAATAAGAACAGCTGTGCATCGGTCGTGGCCCAAGGAGCAGAGCCTCACTTGAAATAGAAGAATATGCCTTAATACACCTTTTTAAAATATATGCTTATTAAATAAGGATAACAATACTAACAATTAAACCCTTCTTTAAGTGTTAGCTAAATAAATATCCATAGGTACTAGAGGTATAAACAGAAGACATTTGAGTCTATTAAATTTAGCATCTATGGCAGCTTGATCAATTCTCAAACTTTTGACTTCTAAAAATATGAGACACCATAAATTTCATAGTGTTGTTTGGGACAAGTACTTATAATTTCTAATAATACCTTATGCATAGTAGGAACTTAGAAATACTATCACAGAAGCAAAAAGAAGACAAAATCAAACTAACAATAAAATTAGCCTTAAAGTAAATTAGTTAGTTCACCTCACTCACCTTCAATCTAAAGCTCACTTCCAGTAAGTGGGAAAAGTGAGTCATTCCAGTCCCCTGACTCAGGGATCACATTCAGACAGCCGTCTCTGTAATGAGAGCACCAGCATGGAAACCCATTGCTCTGCCATCAAGGCACTGGACCAGCACAGGAGAGAATTTCAATTGCTTAGAGGACAGATGTCTTGCCAGTGGTCATGGCTATGTGTTCCCCTTTAGAGTCTTCCTAAAAAGCCTATGGTGACCTAAGTTTGCAAACTCCTTATCACAAATTCAGACTAAGGAAAATCAGTTCTAATGGAATCTCTTTCCAGATGAAAATAGCAATAATCTGTGTGACTGGGTAGCAATAATCTGTGTGACTGGGCCTCCCATTGTTCAGGTTGCTGCTGTTTCCAGCACCTAATGAATCACTGTGCTGCATTTCAGAGCATGTGAATCTATGCAAATGGACAATTAAACAAGGGGTGATTTTAGTCAAATCAATCAGATATTGTATCTATTTTGAAAGATAATGTAAGCATAATTGATGGCGCATAATTAATGATTACCCAAACCTGCTAATAATTAAATGATAAGAAGATACGACAGAGGCAGGCTCCAATATCTTGGGCTCTAAGACAGAAAATGAAAAGGACATTTGCCTCATTTTCATTTCCTCAAATCACTAGAACCCTTTCTTGCTGCATTTATAACCATATCCACATTTGGGAAGCCGGAATATCTGTTCATTGTTCTCTAGAAACTTTCTTGAGGTACTGAAATGAATAAATAGCTTAGTGTTATACAATTTTTGTTGTGTTTAATCCTGGGCTTTCCCATGTTTGAATCCTGGCTTTTACACTCACCGAATATATGACCTTGGAAATGCTGTATAATCTCACTGAGCTTCCACCTTCCTAATTGGTAATGCAACTGGTATGTTTTAGGATTATCCACATATGACTGCGGTGAGGATTACATAAAATATTAAATGTAAGTATCTTAGATAACTCAAGAAACTTACTATTTGATAAATATTCATCTATTATAATCAGGATCATTATTTTCTGAATCTTCCTGACTTATCTTTTTGCCCTATAAATGATCACTTTATGACAAATATTTAAGACATATTGTTTTAGGTTTCAATTGAATACTTTACTGAAAAACTCTGATGAAGATATATGTAGTTGTACCACCAAAAGCCCTATCCATATAGGCCTTATTGATAAGCTGGACTTCAATAGAATTAAAAATTTCTTCTCTGTGAATGACACTGTCATGTGAATGAACAGAAAAGCTACAGAGTTGGAGAAAATATTTACAAAATATACCTGTTCAGGAGTCATTACACCAGTATACAAAGAACTATTAAAGTTCAACAATGAGAATACTAAAAGTCCAATTAAAAATGGACAAATGATTTAAATGGACACCTCTCCAGAAAAGACATACTGATGGCAAATAAGCATATGAAAAAAATGTTCCACTCCATAAGTATTCAGGAAAATGAAAATCAAAATACTTGACAACAGCACATGTTGGGGAGAATATGAAATAACACAAGCCTTCACTGCTAGTGGGAATGCAAAATGGTACAGTTCCTTTGGGAGACAGTTTGCTAGTTTCTTATAAAACTATACATAATCTTATCGCAGGATCCAGCAATCATGCTCATTGGCGTTTAACCAAATGAGCTAAAAACATATGTCTACATAAAAACCTGCGCTCTGATGTTTCTAGAAATTATATGCATGGGGCAGCGCCTATGGCTCAGTGAGTAGGCAGTGGCCTCATATACCAAGGGTGGCAGGTTCAAACCCAGCCCCAGCCAAACTGCAACAACAACAACAAAGAAATCGTATGCATAATTTCTGAAACTTGAGAGCAAGTGAGATGTACTTCAGTAGGCGGATGGATAAATGAGGTGTGGTCCATCCAGCCAATAGAATGTTATTCAGGGCTAAAAAGAAATGAGCTATCAAGCCTTGAATAAACTGGGAGGAAACATAAATACATATTACTAAGTAACAGAAGCCAGTCGAAAAATGTGATTTCAAGTATGTGATAATCTGTAAAAGACAACTCTGTGGATGAAAAAGATTAGTGGTTTTTGAGGGTTATAAGAGAAGGAAGGCTGTATAGCCAGAGCACGGAGGTTTCTCAGAGCAGTGAAACTTTCTCTCTGTGATAATACAGTGGTGGGTACAAGTCATTGTACATTTTTTTAAAAACCCATAGAATACACAAAATATCAAGGATGAACCCTAACATAAACCACATACTTTGCGTGATAAGGATGTGACAAAATAGCTTCATTAATTCTAATAAATGTACCTTTGTGGTGCAGAAAGGTGATGAGGGGAAGGTTGTTTACGTGTGGGGAAAGGAGAAGATGGGAGCTGTGCACTTTCTGCTCAGTTTTGCAATAAATCTAAAACTACTCTAAAATTGAAGTCTATTAAACAACATCAAACCTAAGTCTCATCAACTTTCATGCCTGTGACAAATCTCAAATATGGACCATTCATCTCATCCCCAGAAGGCTATCATCTCATCGAACCCATATTCTACCCCTTCGTTTGTATCCCATTAAATTGTGCCTTATTCTGGAATGTTCCATACACTGTATCCCTGACGGTGCTCTTCTTTCTTTGACACCATTGTCGGAGAATAATGGAGGGTGTTTTGCTGTGTCTGAAATACTATGACAAACACCAAAAAGACATCGCTGAATTATTGCTCAAGTAATAATTCCATTTTTACACCTGTATAACTTCCTTCCCCAAAGTAATATTAAAATGATTCATTAAAAAGTAATACATCATACTGCATTTATTGTATCAATGTCTCTTAATAACCATACCAGAAATCAACAAATTTATAAAAAGCATTTTAACCACTTGATGAGTCTGGGAGCAAGAGATTCGATAGCCTTTGACTGTGTGTTGTTTTCACTTCTCTCCACCCTCAGCCCCACGTCTGAGGTTGACCGACAAATTTAGTCAATCTTTGTTCTGGGCGTCTGCGCTGCTGGTACTTTCAGCGCTGCTATGCGTATCTCTAACCCTTCAAATGTGATTCTAAGCATGATTTTTATGGAAATGACAAAGGCACAAAAGAATAAGCAAAATATCCAAAGATTTTCTAAAGCTTCTTCATGACTTCAGTTTTGCTCCCAGTTACTGATGAGGACTCCCCTGGTGGGGTTCTGATTTAAGAGGTACAGCAGGCCTTGCTGCCCACAGTAAGGTGACACTGGCAAGTTCCACGGCCCCACCCCGGGGGCAGGGACCTTGAAAACTTGTGGAACTGGCTGTGATCAAAAATAATGTTAAAAGCAGTGAGAGATAAAGAGATAGGACATGCAGAATAGAGTTTTCAGGGTGGGAACATAGGGGACCACTGCTAGCATGTGTGGTTCCAGCGAGTGGCCCCGAGTGTTTGTTTCACTCAGCTTTTATGGAAGGCTATTGTCTTCACTGAGCCCAGAGGGTAAGTTGAGGATAGGACCAAAAACGTCAGCAGTTTCTCTGAGTAAGCAGGTTAGTTCTTATTCTATCCATAATCATTAACCTTAAGGGTCTGGGCAGGCTTGAGAAATCCAGAACCTGAGCCCTGTGTGGGGGCAGCCTCCTGTCCGTGGTCACACACACAGATTCCCTGGGGGAGGTTAAGTTCTTTCTGGAGCAGATGCACCGCTCACCCCAGTGTCAGGCTCCTCTGAAGAGTGGGTGGAAAAGAAGCGTTTTCTTCTCATGTCCCCATGAAGGCGTTTCCCTCCATCATTAGGGTGCAAGCTCAGGGCTCTGAGCTGTTCCCTTGATCTCTGCTCTGGCCATAATATAAATCCCCACCAGGGGTATTTGCTTTGACTGGTGACTGGGCGGGGGACAACCTGGTTAATGTTTCTTCCCAGATCTTGCTTGCAGCTTCCGCTCTTCAGCCATTGTTCTTCAGAGAACTTACAGACCCAGCAGGGGCGTTTGCAAGCTGCGTTCCTCACAGGCCAGGCTTTTAGTACAAGCAGAAACCGTCCACACAAATATTTTAACTGCTAGCTTAAAACTAAGCTAGCTAAACTGTTTTTATTCTGCCTTGCTCAGCTTATTTCTCTGTTTTGCTCCTTTTCTGGAGGTGTTTTCCCTTGCCCAGAATGGGATCTTTGGTGCCCATTCTTCCTGCAGCAAATTATAGGACAAAGAGTATAAAGTGAAGTGGGTGAATGACTGAATTTTACCTACTTATGACCTTTTTTATTATTAGCCTGATTTTTAATCTATAGAGTAAAAATGTCTTTATAGGTAATAGTAATGAAAAAATGAAAAATGCCAGTTGGTATAAAAATAGACACATAAACCAGAGAAATGAAATAGAGACCCTATAACGATCCCACACATTGATATCAATTGATTTTTAACAAAGGGGCCAAGAATACATAACGGAGACAGTCTCTTCTACAAAGGGTATTGGAAAACTGGATAGACTATGGAGAAGAATGATATTAGAGGCCATCTCATTCAATATACAAAAATTCAGTCAAAATCAATTAAAGATTTAAAGGTATATAAGCCCTGAAACTATAAAACTCCTCGAAGAAAACACTGGTGAAAAACTTCCAAACATTGGTAGTTTGACCACAAAAGCTCAGGCAATGAAAATAAAACTAGACAAATGAGATTACACTAAACTGAGCACCTCTGCAGAGCAAAATAAACAGTGAACAGAGTGAAAAGGCAAGATGTGGATGGGGAGGGAATATCGGTAACTCGTACGTCTAATAACGAGTTAATATATAAAATGTATATGGAACCAAAAAAACTCAATGACAAGAGTTGTTAAAAACTATGCTGAAGACCTGAACTGACATTTCACAAATGGTAATAGCTATAGAAAAAATGTTCAGTATCGTAAATCACTAGGAAAAGACAATTTAAAGCCACCAGGAAGTATCACCTCACACCTGTCATAATGGCCATTACCGAAAAGATGAAAAGTAAGTGTGGGCAAGGATGTGGAGCACGTGTACGCTGAAATATGCTTTGGTATAATCATTATACAAAACACTATGGAGGGTCCTCAAAAGTCTAAAAATAGGATTGCCATGTGACCCAGCAATCCTACTTCTGGGAGTCCAGTCGAAGGAGTTGAACTCAGTACGTTGAAGATGCAATATCCACGTTCTCAGGGTTAGTGTGACGTCACTCAGTCACCAAGTTACGGCATCAGCAGAAGTGTCTGTCAAGAGAAGAACGTGATACAGAAAATGTGGGAATCTGTATACCCAACGGAGTGGTATCCATTCGGCCTTAAGAAGAGGAAGATGCTGTCATTAGCAACAATGTGGAAGAAACGGGAGGACATTAAGTGAAATAAGCCAGGCGGAAAGACTGTGCCACATGTTCTCACTCACACTCGGAATCTGACACGGTGATCTCACAGAAGCAAAGTCTAGAGAGGTGATGACCCGTGGCCAGGATGGAGGAAGGGGGAGATGCTGTTAGGCAACGTGTAAATCTTTTACTTAGACAAGAGGAATAAGTGATACGTATTTGAGGTTTATATAGATATTAGTTATCTTGGTTCCATTATCCCATATCCCACACATACCTCACGGCACTACTTCATACCCCTAAAATACATACAATTAAAATAGTTTACTATTCAATAAAATAGAATAGTAAACTTAATAAAATAAGTCTTAGCAAAATTTATCTCTTAAAAAAAGAGAAAAGCAACAGAAGGTAGAAAGTTTGAATTTAGCTGAGCAACGTAACACAAGGGCAATGATTTGCTGGCAAAACTGTGTTTCCTACTTCTTAACTATTTCCTACTTTTCAACTATTCTGCAAGACTACTACTCAGAGAAAAACCAGAACTATTCCAGATATCTCGGTTATTGGTGGGTATGTGAGTGTGTGTCTACGCCAGCAGCACCTTCCATAGACAATAGGCAAGTCTCTAACTGTCCCACTAGTTAAGTAGGGTCTACCGAGTTCCTGTAACGCGTTGCATGGTGCTGTGTCTTGATTTGGATCTAGGTTTCAGTTGATAAGGCTACATAACAAACTGCCATTTATCTTAGTAACTTGAAACAATTGCTTTATTTTTCTCTGTAATTTGGACTGGATTCCATTATAGCTCATGTCTGTTCCATTTAGCAACAGCTGGTGCAGCTAGGATGGTTTGCTCACTCATACGCCTAGTGCCTATGGAGTGGTTGATACTCAAATAAGTAGTGGCCGAAATAGTAGTGGCTGCTAAGTCATCTATTTCTATCTTCATTTGGCCTCTTCAGCTTGGAGGGTTGAGAACAGATAAATTTTTGTGCATCAGCTTAATGAGCTCACAGCTACATCCGAGACAGAAAGAGAGCCAGGGAGAAGTGGCATCGCCTCTGTTACCTACCCAACCACTGAACCCACAAAGCATCACTTACACTGTATGATCCCTATTTGAGGGAACAGCATTCAGACTTCGTCTTTTGATGGGAAGAGTGTCAATGATCTGGAAAAGCATGTGACTACAAATATATTTCTGTGGCCATTTTTGGAAAAGGCAATCAGTCAGAGATGCTCCCAAACTATAGCCTTTGTCACAAGGCCTATAGATACGGCCCAGGGAAGTTTCTGCCTTCCTGCCCCAAGGCAAGGAGTTGGGCATGGAAGCTGATACATTATATCTTCTGTGCCCTGTAAAGCAATTATTGTGTTCCATTTTATTGTTGTTGGTATTTATTTATTTATTTATTTATATTAAATCATAGCTGTGTACATTAATGTAATTATGGGGTACGATGTGTTAGTTTTATATACAATTTGAAATACTTTCATCAAACTGGTAACATAAACTTCACCGCTTACCATTCTTTGTTGTTGTTGTTGTTGTTGCAGTTTTTGGTCGGGGCTAGGTTTGAAACTGCCACCTCCAGGCATATGGGGCCGGTGCCCTACCTGTTGAGCCACAGGCACCGCCCACTGCATACCATTCTTAATTGTTTCCCTCACCTTTTCAGTCAGCCTCATCCATATTATTCACAAGACTACAAAACAACAACATTTTGAAAAATGTTCCACTTGAACTTGGAAGAAAATGATCTCCCATAACTTAAATAAATGAACTGCAAAACCTATTCACGAAAAAGAGGAAATATTTGAATAAAACTTCCCCTCTAGGAAAGAAACTAATATTTAACATCTAGATTATTTACAATTTGCTGATCTGGGGGATCTTTATAGGGGGGGGAAAAAACATGCTTCTTAGTATAGTAGGAAATTTTGTGCTAATTTTGTGTTTTCTTTTTTTTTTGAGACAGAGTCTCACTATGTCACCCTGGGTAGAGTGCTGTGGCATTACAACTCACAGCCCCCTCAAACTCTTGGGCTTACACAATTCTCTTGCCTCAATCTCCCAAATAGCTGGGATTACAAGCACCTACCACAACACCCAGCTATTTTTTGTTGCAGTTGTTACTGTTGTTTACCTGGTCCAGGCCGGGTTTGAACCTATCAACTTCGCCACTATGTCATGTGCACCAAGCCCAGTTTTTCTTCTATTTGTAGAGACGCACTGGTCTTAAATTCTTGAGCTCAGGCAATGCACCCACTTCCACCTCCCAAAGTGCTAGGATAACAGGCATAAGTCCTCATTTCTTTAAGCTCTTTCGCCTGGCTGCTTCCTGTCCCAGGAACTCCGGGTGTGGATGTTTGTCTTTCTCTTTCTCTCCCTCTCCTATCCCCAAACTTCTCCCTTATATCTTCCAGATGACAATTCAAAAGAACTGTTAATAATGTAACAACTATAAAATGAAAATTTGAGAAAGAATAATCATTTTTAAAAAGCAGCACATTTTCAGGCAGCACCTATGGCTCAGTGGGTAGGGCGCCGGCCCCATATGCGGAGGGTGGAGGGTTCGACCCTGGCCCTGGCCAAACTGCAACAAAAAATAGCCGGGCGTTGTGGCAGGCGCCTGTAGTCCCCGCTACTCAAGAGGCTAAGGCAAGAGAATCGCCTAAGCCCAGAAGTTGGAAGTTGCTGTGAGCTGTGACGCCACAGCATTCTACGGAGGGCGACAAAGTGAGACTGTCTCTTACTTAAAAAAAAAAAAAGCACATTTTCTCATTTTTCAAATTTATGAAGAAAACTTGCTCTAAAATTTTGATTTCTTCAAATAGGTATCTAAGTATGATCGAGGCCACATGGCTTATTGAAAGATAAGACAATAGAAACACTGAGATGTCACTTATTACACAGTTATTTTTATGTAGTTCTCTTTGCTTATTACTATATTCCTTTTAAGAATTTATGTCTAGGCTCAGCACCTGTGGCTCAAGCAGCTAAGGCGTCAGCCACATACTCCCGAGCTGGCGGATTCCAATCCAGTCTGGGCCCACCAAACAACAATGGCGGCAACCAAAAAATAGCCGGGTGTTGTGGTGCCTGTAGTCCCAACTACTTGGGAGGCGGAGGCAGGAGACTCATTTGAGCCCAGGAATTGGAGGTTGCTGTGAGCTGTGATGCCACAGCACTCTACCCAGGGTGACAAGCTTGAGGTTCTGTCTCAAAAAAAAAAAAACTTTATTTACCCAAAAAAGCAGCTGGTAGGGGCAAAACACAATTGTAAGAGGGACTTTACCTGAGAAATACAATCAGTGTAACCTTGTTTCTTGTACCCTCAATGAATCCTCAACAATAAAAAAACAAAAAGGGGAAGAAATAGAAGCTTAGCCCAAGATAGCCTACGAAGGGAATATTCGTTTGTCACAAACCAACAGTGCAGCTTGGTCTACCAGGAGGCATTAGGGTGACCTGGCTGAAGATAGCCTGGGTTCGCATCCAAGCCCACTGCCACGTGTTCTCTTCACTTTGAATCTTAGTTCTGATTTTGTACACAGAGCCTTTTCTTCCCATGTGTGTACTTTCATTTGCCACCCAGCCTGTACAGCTCAGAAACCCTTATAAATGGGATCTGTATGGTACAGGTGGCTGTACTATTGCAGAGCCAATGTTAATAAATATTTCCCAACTGGCTATTCTGCTTCATATGTGGGTCTCACTTTCTGCCCCCCCTCTCTGTTTTTTGCTTCTTTCAGACTTGGGGAGAGTGCCTTGGTGCCACCAGAGCTCCCAGCAACCTTAAACACCTGGGCTCAAGTGGTGCGCTTGCCTGAGCCTTTTGAAGCTTTGACTACTCTTGAGTAGCAGGGGA
>CAUYRH010097219.1:0-14469 GCA_963574655.1 Perodicticus potto
CCCCATATTCTTGTGCTATAGTTGGGTTATAGCCTTCATTTGAAACCTATAAATTAGCTTCATAGTAGGGCTGAGTACATTGGATACTTTTTCTTCCATTTGATCTGGTACACTTTAAGAGGATTATTGTTAATTAATGCATATCATTCAAATAACAAGTAAAATAAGTGTCACAGTTGGTCACTTGTGTTGTTGCTATGAGGATCAGAAATAAAATGTTAAATACTCCAAGACTCAAATCCTAAAAAATGGTAACTCTTTTTTTTCCCTCTTGATAACTTTTTATTAAATGATGAACTGTGTACATTCATGCATTTATGGGGTACAATGTGCTGATTTTATATATGATTTGGAATGCTTACATCAAACTCTTTAACATAGCCTTCACCTTACTTAATTAATTGTGTTAAGGGTAATCGCTGGGACCTCACCAATGGTGCATATTGCAAGGGTGCATGTCAAATCTATTAAGAGTAGAGCATAAAAATGGTAACTTTGATTACTTACCAAAGTCTTTGAGCAGAATGGTAATGTAAGGGAAACAACAACATAATTAAGAAAGACATCAGTATGGAGGCCAAAATCAAAAGCACCAATTGGCAGTGATTTTAATAGTCCACACGTGAGGCCGTGCACTGGCCTGGACTCTGTGATCAGTGTTGTGGCAAGGCTTCAGGGCGTTTGCTGTTTGAGTTTATCTTCTTGTACGCATCAGGTCTTGCAACCCCTCTTTCCAGCAAGGTTTTTCTTTCACCTTGAAATAATTCCAAAAAGAAATGACTGTCTGAAATCCAGGTGGCAGCTACATATTGTCAGGTAGAGATCATAGTTTCTAAAGTGACGTTATCTGACAAACCACCCAGCTATTCTTTACTCAGAGCCTAGGAATTCTCTTTATAGCTAAAAAGCTAAGAAAAAAAAAGAATGTACCTGAAATGTGTGCTCCAAACAAAGATGTCCTTGTGAAGAAGTTTTAAAAGTCAGTGCAAAATAAGGTATGATTGTATGCTTCAAATGTTAGTCATTGTGCATTATCACTTTCATAGGCCTATTAAGAGAGGGAGTCCATAAGCAGACACTGAAATTTGTATGCAGAATTCCTTGTGAATTCTGATTTTAAAAGATATAATTTATTATATATGAAACCAGCACATTGTACCCCTTGATTGCATTAATGTACTCGGCTATGATTCAACAATAATAAAAGAAAAGATATAAATATAGGAAATTTTAAATGTGAGAAGTTGGGAAAAAAATTAAAATGTTAATAGCATGAGTTCATAAAATATGATGACTTATAATGCCAAATATATAGTTTGTTATGCCTTAGAGCAGTTCGAGTAAACTTCATTTATTTTCCTTTACAAAGTTTTATGAGCTATATCACTAGACATGAACAATACAGTGGATTAGCATTTCTAAAGTCTTGTCTGATTCAGATAAAGAGATAGAAGAAATGACAAGAAGAAGAATGATAGAAGAAATGATAAGAGACATAGAAATGACACATGGGAATTGTCAGACGTATGGAGGGAAATTTAAAGAGTTGTTTTTATTGGTTTACTTTTTTCATACCTAAAATCAGATAGTAGACTTGGGAACCATGGAAAAGATCCTGATATTAATTGGACACTGTGAAGGTAGGGCAAAATAAATAGAAATGAGACATTTATCATTGTGATGGGAATTGCTACTGACATAAAGACATCTCTTGTCTCTGGGCCATTGATTAAAATCAAGCTGGTGTGGTTCAAAGCTGTTACAATGCCTTCTAGGACACTGGCCACATTTCTTTCTTGTACAAGAATTTGATTGCACTTACTTTTGTTTGGAACATAAGAACCAGAATCTGGCCTTGACAATCTTTGTCAGACGAAGTTTTGTACCAGATATGCATGGGGTGATAAAAAGCTAAAAGACAGTGTTCTGTGTTTAACTTGTGGTATAAACTAATTGGGTTGAAGTTGTTTCAGCATTGACTGAATATTTTCTTAATACAATAATTCACTCAGAAGTGAACCAGTTAGGAGCACTTTTGGGCAGACGACTCCTCAGTATTGAGAAGTGTCAAAAGAGCCAGGAATAATGGTCTGATGTTGGGGTATCTAAGGGCTAGTCTTCTTCCATAAGGGTGACTGTCCCCAGAGACCTGAAGCCATGGTTCAGCCAATGACAGGGAAATGTCAGGCATGGAAAATTCAGTAAAATGAGACTCTTAGTAAATGAATGAGTAATGAAATAAAGGAATCTTGCTGAGATTTATAGTGCTTAAGTCAACCAAAAATCCAAGAATTGGCTAAGGGAGCGGGTGAGCCCAGCTTAGGTTAATTAAGTTAAAAAAGAAGTTGCCATTCCTTTTTGTTGTTGTTGTTGTTTTTGAACTGGCTACTTTGTTATTTTAAAGACATAGCACTGTGTTGCACATTTTATTTATTAACTGCACAAATATTTACTAAGTAACTATAATGTGACAGATACTTTGCTTTGTGCATGTATAAAGTGATGAAAAATGGGTATGTTCCCTGTATTCATCAATTTAATGGACTAGTGGGATAGGCAAATTTTAAGTGAATTAATCTACAAATATATGAATGAATATATACATACAAATCTAAACAGTTCTCTAAAGAAAAATTACTGTGTGCAATTAGGTATAGTCCAAAAGGTATAGGCCTCTTGTGACAATAAGCTAAGCTGTGAATGTGAAGGGAGAGTTCTTGAAAGAAATTGAAAGTGTTTCAATGAGCACATGAAAGACAAGAAAAGAAAACCCCTATTGCTGATGTACAGAAAGTTTGCATGGTCTGGGTAGAAGATCAAACCAGCCACAACATTCCCTTAAGCCCAAGCCTAATCCAGAGCAAGGCCCTAACTCTCTTCAGGTCTATGATGACTGAGATAGGCAAGGAAGCTTCAGAAGAAAAGTTTAGAGTTAGCAGAGATTGGTTCATGAGGTTAAAGGGAAAGTGCAAGATGGAGCAGCAAGTGCTGATGCAGAGGCTGAAGCAACTTATCCAGAAGATATAGCTAAGATAACCGATGAAGGCAGACACATAAGCCACAGATTTTAAACGTAGACCAAAAAAGCCTTCTTATGGAAGAAATGCCATCTAGTTCTTTCACAGCAAAAGAGAAAAAGCAAATGCCTGACTTCAAAGCTTCAAAGGACAGGCTGGCTCTGTTGTTAGGGACTAATGCAACTGGTACTTAAAGGTGAAGTCAATGCTCATTTATCATTCTGAAAAGAATTGTGCTAAATCTAGTCTTTCTGTGCTCTATATATGGAAAAATAAAGCCTGGATGACAGTACATCTGTTTACAGCATGGTTTACTGAATATTTTAAGCCCAATGTTAAAATTTGCTACACAGAAAAAAAAGAAAAAGATTCCTTTCAAAATATTACTGCTCATTGACAATGCACCTCATCACCCAAGAGCTCGGATAGAGATGTTCAAGGAGATTAATATTGGTTTCATGCCTGTTGACTCTACGACCTTTCTGCAGCCCATGCATCAAGGAGTAATTTGCACTTTTGATTCTTCTTATGTGAGAAATACATTTTCTAAGGATACCACTGTCACAGACAGTGATTCTTCTGTTAGATGAATCTAGGCAAAGTAAATTGAAAATCTTATGGAAAGGGGATTGAGTTGAAGAACATTCTTCTTAGTAAAGTATCAAAAGAATGGAAAAGCAAGGATCCAATGTACTCAATACTAACATGAAGCCAGTAGACAGACAACTATGTGCCCACACAGGAGAAAAACACAATTAAATTGAAGTAGAGGGGAAAGAGGAACTGGGAAAGGGGAGGCGACTGGTAAGCTCTCACCTAATGGACAAAATGTAAGGGCATACAGCACACATCCTGGGTCAAGGGCTCAAGTATAACTTGAACTTTACCTAATAAACACAAACAATGTAACCTCATCATTTGTACCCTCATGTAAATCTGAAATAAATTTAAAGAAAAGAAAATCTTCTGGAAAGGATTCACTATTTGAGATGCTATTGAGAACATTTGTGATTCATGGAAGGAGGTCAAAATATCAACATTAACAGGAGTTTAAAAGAACTTGACTCCAACCCTCAGGGATGACTTTGAGTGAGTCAAGACTTTAGCCGAGGAAGTTACTGCAGATGTGATGGAAACAGCCGGAGAAGTACAATTAGAAGTGCAGCCTGAAGATGCGACTGAATTTCTACACTCTCATAATAAAACTTGAATGGATGAGACGTTACTTTTTCAATACAAGCAAAGAAATTAGTTTCTCAAGATGAAACCTACTCCAAGTGAAGATGCTGGGAACATTGTTGAAACGACCACAAAACCTTTAGACGATTCCATAAACTTAGTTGAAAAAGCAGCTGCAAGGTCCTAGAGGACTGAAAGAAGTTCTGCTGTGGGTAGAATGCTATTGAACAGTACCACATGCTACACAGAAATATTTTGTGAAAGGAAAAGTCGATTGATGCGGCCAATTTTATTGTTGTCTTATTTTATTAAACTGCCACATCACCAGTAGCCACTGTCTTCAGTCAGCAGCCATCAAAATTGAGGCAAGGCCCTCATCAGCAAAAAAAAAAAAAAAAAAAAAAAAAAGAAAGAAAGAAAGAAATGAAAATTAGAAAATTTTGACTCACTGAAGGTTCAGAGGATTATTAGCATTTTTCCAAATCGGTCATTTGGATATCTCCTTCTGTGAAGTGACTCTCTCCACTTCATGCCCATGGTTTTGTTGGTTGTTTTCTCATTGGTTTGTAAGTGTTTTTCTAGTTTAGTTATCATTTCTTTATTGATGACATATATTGTATTAATAATGCTGTCAAGAACCATGACTCTTCAAGTCCTTGGCCAGGCAAAAGGATGCATTTATACTGGGTGGAAATTTTAGGAGTGAATTTCTTGTTCATAGACTATGTGTGTCTTTAACTTTAATAGCAATTAGTATTTTGTGATGAAGATAGATTCATTGCCTTTCAGGCATAAAGGATTTGTTGACTGTGTGACTACAGTATAGTGCAAATATAATTTTTATGTGCATTGGAAGACCAAAAAATTCATGTGACTCACTTTATTGCAGTAGTCACTTCATTGTGTTTGTCTAGAACTGAACCTGCAATATCGTCAATATACTATGATGGTTTAAAACCCCAAGCATAATAGTTTTATTTCTGTAAGATATATTTCCCGAAATAGGATTGTCAAGCTAAAGAGTATGTGAATTTTACATTTTAATAAGTATTACAAATTTATCTCCATAAAGACTAAAGTAATTTATATTTTAACAATTTTTCAGTGTTCTTTCCCCTGCATCCTCACCAGGAAATGATGCAATCACTTTTATTTCCTTCTGGCAACCAACTAGGTGAAAAATAGTACCTCACTGTTACCTTAATGGGCATTACCTTGCCTACTTATGTGCAGTAAACTTCGGAATACATTTATATTGGTTTATTTGTTGAAAGATTATTAAGCTGTTTGGGGACAAGTAAGGAGGAATGTACAAGCAATTTGAACATGGAACCTGCTTATTGTGGTTTAATTGTTTGTGTAATACATGAATATAAGTCCAATATTTGAACATTTAGTAAATGGTCTTTAAAAAGTATACATAAAATGCATAAAGTAGAATTATGCAAGGAGCAAGACGGTCAAATAGAGATCTCCAGCAATCATTTCTCCACACAAATGTCAAAGTCAACAGATTTCCACAAAAAGAAGCACTTTCGGGAGAACCAGAAATCAGAAGAGAGATCACTGTACCCAGTTTTAATGTTATATAAAGGGAAGAGGCACTGAAGAGGACAGAAAACAACAGTCTTGCACGCAAGACTTATGCAAGCTCTCTCCCATCCCCAGCAGTGCCATGCCAGCACAACCAGTGGAAAAAGAATATGTGTGCCCAGGGGAAGGAGAGTAAAGAGATTACAGGACTTGGCACTGGGACTCTGGGTCGCACTGTCGTAGAGGGACACAACACAGGGTAGAATTTTGTCAGTGTCTGCAGAGGAAACATTTAGAGCAGCTGGCCAGAAGGAAATTTTCCACATGGAAGCCCAAGTCCTGGCTAGCCCCACCACCAGCTGACAAAAAGCAGATTGGGGCCTGGAATAAATTTTTAAGGCAGTCAGACCACAAAGGCTGCAGCCCTTGGACAACGGCAACAGCTGTACTGGCTGGAACCCAGTGGACTTGGGGTGCACATGACCCAGTGAAACACCAGCAGCGGCAGCCAAGTGCCTGTGTCGCTCCTTACCCAACTCCAGACAAAGTAGCTCAGAAAGAGTCTTCTTCTGCTTTGGGAAAGAATAGAGAAGAGCTCTTTTGTTTTGCAACTGATGTATAATTTATACATAATTTTAAGTGCATAGTTTGATAAATTTAGACAAATGCATATACCATTTAACATCACAAAAATCTAAATACAGAACATTTCCATTACCCTGAAGTTTCCATCATGCACTTTATTGTCAATTCCTCCGCCCCTCCATCTTATGCAACTATTGATTTCTACCAAATATAGTTTACATTTGCCAGTTCTCAATTTCATAAAAATAGAATTACACATTTTGTGCTGTTGTGTCTGGCTTCTTTTGCTCAAGACAAGGATTTTTTTTATACCTGACCCTTCAGATTCCCACTTCCCACTTTTCATTTAACCTTTCTTTCTTTGCAGTTAAAAATATAATAAGTGAAAATGCAGTAACTGTAAGAAATAACTATGTGGGCTTAACATCAGATTTTTGAAAATAACACAATAACAAGTGAGTGACTCTGAAGATGGAATGGTAGATGTCATCCAATTTGAAAAATGGATTAAAAGATTTATAAAAATGAGCAGAACACCAGTGCTCAGCCATTGGCACCCGAACACTCCTCCAAAGATGTGAAGTCAGATCCAACCCAACCTGCTGCCATCGGCGTAGCTGGCACCCACCCACATGCACAAGCAGCAAGTCAGGTACCAGCCCACCCAACCTGTTGCAGCCAACACCAGCATGGACCGTTTGGATTTCAGATTATTGCTCCACCAATAGTTCTCCAATCCCTTCCATTTTGGGGCCCAATAATCCATCCACACATCCATCCTACTCAAACACTTTAGATTGTGTTATCTTTATCTAGAAAGTATTTCTTTTTAATTACTGGCCACTCATCTAAAACTTGTATCAGTTTAGGTTTACACTTTGGTAGGTAAGATCTATGGATCTTCCAGACTGTTTTCTAAGCCACTTATACTTAGTGGAACTCAACTTCCAAACTTGCATCCCCTGAAAATTTTTTCAGAGTTTGATGTGAGATTTCATTAGTGTTGATCCAGAGACACTCATAGGGTAGTACTTAATCTTAAGGCATCGCCTTTCTGGCTTCTGGGCTGAATGTTATTGAAGTGTTAGTGAGAACCTTACACTCTGGTTAGGTCACAGTGCTGATTGACCTCTAGTATCTCTATTCTCTTCTCACCTTCACAGCAGCTGCTCTGTAGCAAGCGTCTCATGCAGCATTACACTAAGGAAATACACAGTGCACTTCCTCAGACTTCCGAATTACCTTCCCTCTGTGTAGCTCCTTTCTTTTCAGTGTGCTGCCCTTTGAACTCTCATTTTTGCCTTCTTCAACTCAATGGAACTTCTTTGATCTGCTTGGATTCCAGTCCCCTGCATCATGCCTGGGACACTATCCTCAAGCTGTGAGCTGTCTGTTGTTTCAAGTCCCAAAACTGTTACTTTCGGTTTTTTGTCTAGTTTCATGGTTGTTTATAATGTGGAGGCTAATCTGATATCAGTTACTCTATCATGATCAGAAACCTAATTATTTTTAACTCTTCTCTTACTGGTAGTTGCTTGCAATCTCCTTGTTTCTGGTTGGAGACATGGGATATAATTCTGGGCCATTAAGTCATCTATTTTCAATATGCTTATCATTACTTCATGAAATTACATTTATAAGGGCAGAATTAGTAAGTTGATAGTAATTAGGCAGTGTTAGTTATGCTAAATATAACACCATGAAAGGTTTATCATTTATATTGTTGTTTAATCCTTCTTTCAGTAGTTCTTTTAAATCTGATTATTTCCTTGTTATTAAGTATATCTCCCATTTTCCTTCACATTAATGAGATTTTTAGTTTTTTAATAAAACTAATGTTTATTGAACCTTTACACTGATACACACACGGTATACTGTATGCTATGGATACAGAGCTCAAATGCTGACCCTCATGATACTGAGGGAATTAGACAGGTAAACAGATTTTTAGTACAATACCCAAGTTGTTGGGATGTTTAGTACAATATCTGAGAAATTGACAGGTAGGGAAGTGTTGCCATGTTTTTCACTGATGTGTTACAAAATGTCCATTAATTTGATTATTCATTGATATCTAGTTTTTCCATTAGCCCATGGTCAAACATTTGTTTCATTTAAAAACCTTCCTTAGTGTTTACCATCTACAAAGTTAGTCCCTTTAATTCTTTTTTCTACTTTAGATTCATATGGGGGTATAAATGATTGTGTGGGTTAGGTAAAGTCCAAGTTGTAATTGAGCCTTTCACGCAGAAGGTGTGCTATATACTCTTACATTGTGCACATTAGGTGAGAGTGTACCAATAGTCCTACCTCTTCCTCTCTCCCCTACCCTCATCCCCTCCCCCACACTTCAATTTAATTGTGTTTTTCTCTCATGTGGGCATGTAGTTGTTCATCTACTGGTATTATATTAGTACTGAGTACATTGGATACCTGATTTTTCATTCTTGTGATACTTTACTAAGAAGAATGCTCTTCAACTCCATCCAGGTTCATACAAAAGATGTAAAGTCTCCACCTTTTTGTGGTTGAATAGTACTCCATGGTGTACATAGACCTCATTTTATTAATCCAAGAAGATGGGTTGAGTCCACATCTTGGTGACAGTGAATTGAGCTGTGATAAACCATTTGATCTTTGATGATCCAAACAAGAGTGTTCACTGGGGGAAAAGAAGCCATATTTAATAATTGGTGCTGGAAGAACTTGTTAGCCACATGTAGAAGTCTGAAACTGGACCTGTGCCTCTCACCACTTACAAAAATTGACTTATACTGGAAACAAGATTTAAATTTAAGACAAAAAACCATAAAAACTCTAGAAGAAATTGTGGGAAAAGCTCTTGACAATTTGGCTTTGGAAACGATTTTATGAAGACCCCCTTGGCAATCACAGCAATACCAAAAATAAATAAGTGGACATGATTCAGCTAAAAAAACTTCTGCACAGCTAAGGGCAGAACAGTTAAAGCTAACAGACAACCTTCAGACTGAGAAAAGACATTTGCATGCTATGAATCTGACAAAGAGCTGTTAGAACCTACAGAGAAATCAAACTAATCAACAAGAAAAGAGCAAACAATCTCATTTGTCAGTGGGCAAGAGACATGAACAGAACCTTAGAAGAAAGATGAATGGCAGCAAATACATGAAAAATGCTCGTTGTTCCTGATCATCGGAGAAATGCAAATCAAAACCACTCTCAGATATCACCTAATCCCAGTGAGAATAGCTCACATCACAAAGTCCCAAAACTGCAGATGCATGGATGTGGAAAGAAGAGAACACGTTTATATTGATGGTGAGATTGCAAACTAATACAGCCTTTATGGAAAGAAAGAAGTATGAAAAATCTTCAAATAAAAAAAAAAAAAAAAGAAAAATCTTCAAATAGCTAAAAGTAGACATCCCATTTAATCCCACAATCCCATTACGAGGCAGTCAGAAGTAAAAAAATCACTTTACCATAGGCCATTCATAACCTTTAATTCTTGATACATTTAGTGACACAGATATAACATTTTATACTTAAATATAAATTAACTGCATTTTAAATAGGCATTTTGATCAAACCTTATAAATATCCAAACACATTAGTATGAGAAATGGAATATAATTGTATTATTCCCTTTCTATGGATGAAAAAATAATAAAGTCATTCAGCCATTCCATAGACAGCACAATTTATGATTAATCTACAATTTATAATGTAGTTGTCTTCTCCTGATGCATAATGGGAGAGAAGGGCTTGAGGAGAAGTGCATAAAACAACTACCCCCTCTTTAGTGAAAGGTTAAGGATTAGGATATTTCTATTTGATAAGAAAACTATTGACCTATAAAAGTGGAGAAAACAGGTCAGGGAAGAAGGGGCAAGCCTGCTGAAAGAAAATAAAGTGTGGTTGCTTTGGAATTGTAAAACTCCTAGACCTGATCAAAGAGAGGGAGCACAAAGGGATTTTTCAGGTGCTGGTAAGTTTCAGAACATTCTTAGGAAAAATAAGCAATGATCTTGCTTAACTGGTAACTGGGTTTCCTGGAGACTTTTCTGTACTTATATTCTGGCATCGGCAGTTTAGTCAGGTTTATAAAGAAAGAGAGGAGCTTGTTATAACTCCTGCTTCAACTTTTTTCTTTTCTTCTTACTTGCATACTGTTCAAAGTCAACCAATAAATGAAAACCCTACATAGTAATGTCTCAGCTCATTAAACAGAAGGGAAGTGGGAGGCATACTGAATAATAAGTAACCAATCTTAAAAATAAATGCTAATTGATGAAGTATTAAGCAGCAGTGAAAATGATGGGCCTTTCATGGTGCTATAGTTCATATGATTGAGATTCTCCATAAAACTTCATTTTTTAGGAGATGGGAAAATAGAGCTTTAGATGAATAAAAATTGGGATTTAAAAAACGAAGAGAAAAAAAAAATGAAGAGGAACCGTATCCTGTATATCCAAATGCTCAGGAAGATGCTAAGATTAAAATGTCAGTGATAATCTATTTGTTTTAATAAATTTTTACCTTAGAGAATTCAGGTTCTCTATGCATTAAAGAGAAAAATTGCATTGGATTGTTAGCAAACATTTAGCATCAGTGAAATAGAAAGTAAGTGATAATTTCTTGGTCTTTGAGGCGTGGGAGAACAGAAAAGGGAAGAAAAATTACACCTTTTATGCTTTACTAAATTTCCATGTAGACAAGAGTAGTATATATGTTTATGGACAGCATGGCAAACCTTTTCAGAAATACCATGTGTAACTGCTTGACCAAAAATCAAAGACTTTTTGGGTATAAATCTCTATATGGTCTTTATTTTAAGATTGATTCTGTGTGAAAACTTGTGATGTGTGAAGCCAAACTGCTCGGGATCATATTACATCTCTCCAATTTATTAACTTATCTGTGTCTCAGTTTATTCATTTTTTAAGTGGACAGGCCATTATATCTTCCTTTCAGTGTTGTAAAGATTTAATAAATGGTATATTTAAAGTACTTAAGACAGCTTTGGACATAAAAGTGGAAAGTCAATAAATGGCATTTATGTTTATTCACCAAAATGGAAAGTAAAGTCCATAAGGGTATGAACTGTGCATTATTCATAATTTTATGCCCAGCACGCTCTTAAATGCCAGGCACATAATAAACACGATAAATAAATGTTGAGTAATATGAACACCAATTCTGTACTTAAATTTTTTTGGAAATGGTCTTGTCAAGGATGTTTGCTGTTGGTGAATTCTCACAGAAAATAATCAATGTAGTCAACAACAGAATCCCAAGGTGACTTCTGGCAGTGCTCCTTTGTAAGGCAGATGCTTCAACTACAAGACCTAACCACTAGAGGGCAGAGAGGAAGCAATCTGGCTGACAACATACCAGTTTGAATAAATGAAGGCCATATGGTTTTGATTTTAACTTTTTGGTGTTTCTTCTTTAAATTATTCTATCATATCAGTGATCCATAGTAAGGTCTTCTGTTGGCACTGTGTCTCTAGAAAAATTCTTCCTGGATACCATGGTTAAATCAATGTTTGTTCAAGGTTATTGGATACAGTAGAAATATTCATTAAAGGAATTTCATTTATCTTTGTTCCTTTTGTTAAAGTGTTAGCATGTCTACTTGATTCTCATTGATTTGATTAAAAAGTACCCAGAAGTGTATTCATACTGCCCTAGTTCCTTGTACTTTTGATCCCTTTCTTAGTGAAAGAAACCCTCTGGAAAAATATAAACATAAATTAAACTTTCACAAATTATCAATAGTAAAAACAAACTCAAAATGAAATAAGAAAGGGTAACTGTAATAAATTAGTAAGTTCCAATTGTACAAAATTATAGTAAAGAGCTCAACTGAAAGGGAGTAGAGATAATCAGCAACCCTCAGGTATATGCATATTCTATAGGCAATGGAACTCTCCTATGTAATACAGAGAACCAGGTATCTCTGAGCCTTTAAAAATTACCATAGTGATAACATGAATTTAATCTGAAGTCTATGGCATTCTTATCAGATTTATGAAAGGTTTTCCTTTTTCAATATGCATTAAAACCCTGTGACAAAAGAAATACTTTTGTCTTTATTGTATTTTCATATCTCTAACTTATTATATTAACAAAAATATATAGTTAATTTTGTTATTATGAAATGAATCTCACTTAATGGGAGGCTACTTATTGCAGGGTGGATAAAAAGACAAATGTTAGAGTCAGGAAGACGTAGAATTGGAGTTCATATTGGTCACATATGACCTTCAACAAATTCCTTTGTCTTTTTGTTACTCAATTTTTTTCATCTGTAAAATAGGAAGGGATAATACCAAGATAATCAGATAATGTGACTTGAAAGTGCCATTTTAAGATTAAATCCTCTTTTTAATCCATTTTTAAGCTACTATATAAAATAAGAGCCAGAGAGAGGTGACAGTCTCAGATTTTTTTTTTTGTCTTATATATGTACACTTTTAGTTTCTTTTTGTTGGTTGCTAGTCATATAATTAATCAAATTTCACTACATACATAAAACATTCACAAAACAGAAGGGAAAGTGTTGAGCACTGCCATTGCATTTCAGAAAAAGAGCAACACACTTACTATAAAAGAAATTTGCCAAAAAGATGAAATGTTCTTTTTGAATGCAATACAAGTAATATACTCAAGTAGTTTTCAGTGAGCAGAAAATCTAGCAGTTTTCACTTAGTTTAGAGAACTGTACCTATCTTATTTTAGATTAGAAATATGGTGGCTAGGACTTTCTCCTATCTTTCAAAGCATGCAGTGTATATGTAAGGGCGATGGAATGACTAAGCTCATTTAGATAGGCACGCTGATGCCTGCCTATCAGTGACCCAAGCCTTTCCACAGAACCACAAACTTCAGGAAACTGAATTCCTTCACTTTAGGCTGCATTAAGAACCAGAGGCAAATATAGGACTATTGAGTGTACAAAAGAGTTTAGGCCAAATTGGAGTTAAAAGCAAAAAAAAAAAAAAAAAGGTTAAAAAATGCCTAGAAAATTTCTGCCCCCTTTTAGAAGCAAAGATAAGGCAAATAACTAAATTTTTAAAGGTTTCATTTAGATACCATTCACATACCATAAAATTAGCCACAGAAAAATGAACAATTCAATTAGTTTTAGTATATTCATAATATTGTGCAACCATCACCATTGCCTAATCTCAGAAATTTTTTGTCACCTTAAAGAGAAACTCTGTACTCAGTAAGTAGTCAAACTCCATTCTCCCCTCCCTGTCTCCCCAGGAAACCACTAATCTGGTTTCTGTCTCAATGTATTTGTCTATTCCAGACATTTAACATAAATGGAATCATGCAATAAGTGACCTTTTGTGTCTGGCTTCCTTCGCTTAGCATAATGTTTTCAAGGTTCATCCTTGTCAAAGTATGTTTCAGTACATTATCCCATTTCATTCAATTGTATATCTACACTGAGCTTTATTTACTCATTTGTGATATGATGGACATTTGGGTAGTTTTCACTTTTTGGCTATTATGAATAATGTTGCTATGAACATACATGTATGAGTTTTAGTGTGGCCATATATTTTCATTTCTCTTGGATATAAACCTAGCAGTGAAATTTCTGGGTCATTTGATATCTGTTGAGTTGTAAAAGTTCTTTATATATTCTGAGAATAAGTCATTTATCAGTTGTATGACTTTTAAATATTTTATCCCATTCTGTATAGGTGTTGTTGGTTTTTTTTTTTTTTTTTTCACTTTCTTGATAGTATCTTTTGGCATACAAGTTTTAAAATTTTGATTAAGTCCCATTTAACAATGTGGTCTTTTGCCTGTGCTTTGGTGTCAGCCAGGAGTGAAGGTCTTATAATTTACTCCTATGTTTTCTTCTAAGAATTGAATAGTTGCTCTTTTTCTCTCTCTGCCCCTCTCTCCCCCTTATCTATCTATTTCTCTCTCTCTCTCTCCCCCCCACTTAATGCTGCTCTGCAGCATCCTCCACTAATAAAGACCTTTCATACAAAAACAAACAAACAAAAAAACAAACAAAGAATTGAATAGTTTTAGCATATACCTTTAGGTTATTGATCCATTTTGAATTAATTTTTGTTTATGGCACATGGTACTTGTCCAACTTCATTTCTGTGAATGTAACTATCCAGTTGTCCCAGCACCATCA
>CAUYRH010097221.1:0-13940 GCA_963574655.1 Perodicticus potto
GCCTGTAGTCCCAGCTACTTGGGAGGCAGAGGCAGGAGACTCGCTTGAGCCCAGGAATTGGAGGTTGCTGTGAGCTGTGATGCCACAGCACTCTACCCAGGGTGACAGCTTGAGGCTCTGTCTCAAAAAAAAAAAACAAAAACAAAAACAAAGAATGACTGAAGACCTAAACCAATGACAGCCTTTATCAGAAGCCACAGTAGTAAAACTCTCACGTCAGCCATATATATCCACGGTATAGCAATCAATCGTGGCATCTTTAAATGCAACAGATAACATAACGTTATGTATGTATATATATGCCAAGCACTGTTCTAAGTGCTTTATAGGAATTCACTTAACCCTTACAAACATCCTAAACTAGATATATTTCCTTATTTTAAAGATGGGATGACACACTGCACTATTATGCACATGTATGACAGACTGAACTTTTTTTTTTTTTTTGAAGTTTTTGACCAGGCTGGGTTTGAACCTAACACCCCTGGCATATGGGGCCGGTGCCCTACTGCTTGAGCCACAGGCGCCACTGTGCACCTCTTTTTTTAACATTCCTAAACTAGAGGAAGACTGTGCTATTTTTGTGGTGGTGGTTGTTGTTGTTGCTGCTGCTGCTGCAGTTTTTGGCCAGGGCTGGGTTTGAACCCACCACCTCCAGCATATGGGGCCCGCGCCCTACTCCTTGAGCCACAGGCACCACTCAAGACCATGCTACTAACAGCATGTTTCCCTAGACTCAATCTGACCTAGTAGCTTATTTATCAAAATTCATGCGATAGGGCGGTGCCTGTGGCTCATAAGTAGGGCGCCGGCCCCATATACTGAAGGTGGCAGGTTCAAACCTGGCCTCGGCTGAACTGCAAAAACAGAAAAATACTCAGGTGTTGTGGCGGGCACCTGTAGTCCCAACTACTCGGGAGGCCAAGGCAAGAGAATCACCTAAGCCCAAGAGAATCACTTAAGTTGGAGGTTGCTGTGAGCTGTGTGATGCCATGGCACTCTACCGAGGGCGATAAAGTGAGACTCTGTCTCTACAAAAAAAAAAAAAAATTCATGCAATAATAAACCACAGTAAAATAGAGTCCACTGTTTGCTACAAGAATACTACGTTGATTGGTAAATTATCTAGAAAGGGGTTTCATCTTTTCTTTTATTTTTTTTTGTAGCAACAGAGTCCCACTTTGTCACCCTTGGTAGAGTGCCGCGGCATCACACAGCTCACAGCAACATCCAACTCCTGGGCTTAGGCGATTCTCCTGCCTCAGCCTCCCAAGGGGTTTCATCTTTTTAGAAGAAACACACCTCAAAACTCCAAAATATTGGCTCGGTGCCTGTAGCTTAAGTGGCTAAGGTACCAGCCACATACGCCAGAGCTGGTGGGTTCAAATCCAGCCCAGGCCTGCCAAAACAATGACAACTACAACCAAAAAATAGCCAGACGTTGTGGTAGACGCCTGTAGTCCCAGCTACTCTAGAGGCTGAGGCAAGAGAATAACTTAACCCCAGGAGCTGGAGGTTGCTGTGAGCAGCTGTGACGCCACAGCACTCTATCCAGGGCAATAGCTTGAGGCTCTGTCTCAAAAAGAAAAAAAAAAAAAAGAAAGAAAGAAACCCAAAATGTTATTCTTCCAAATATGCAGAATTACTGATCATCTATACTTTAAAGAGATAACATCAACACTGACATTCTTAGACTATGACGTGCCTTCTTAAAACTTTCATTTTTGGACCCACTTCAAAAAGTTTAAGTATTCCTAATAAAAGACATGAGTAGAGGCAACCACTGGGAATATGGGCATAAACTGCCACCACTTTATCTGCCAGGCTTGCTCCCTTCCAGGGATCTGAAATGACTGTACCACACACATTCAGCAAACGGAATCCCACAACTTCGTGGGAATTGAGCCCCCAGGCAGTGAAGTTAGGGAGTGGTGAACTCATATTTTTTTTAACTTGCACAAGCACAGTCCTGGCTGGAATCAGCCTCAGACTTTCGAACATCCTTTTAATTAAAGCTGCAATTGGCACTCCACCCTCTAGTTTCTCAGATCACTTCAGAGGAACTGGAATAATGTTACTGAGGCTGGAGAAAGACAGGAGCATTCCAGACGCTATTCTAAAATTTTAGTTTCCCAGGCAATTGAAAACCCACAAGTAACTACGCTGCTAGATGAAAAACTGCTACTATTCTTAAATGCTAATTATTGGCAATGTTATCATATTATGAGACTCTAGCTCAGGGCCACATGCACAAAGAGGCCTAATAAAAATAACATCTGAAAACAATGATATTATGACTTCTAACCAAAGTCAAATTAGCTTACAGTGAGGTCTCTGTACTCTTTGGGGGCTGGGAGAGTCCGCCTTTATTTTTTTCTGTAAAGCTTCCTCAGAACCTTCCACAGCATCTTCAGGGCTTTGCTCAGAATCATTTGATTTTGATTTTCCTGCTTTGTTTATACTGGACTTGTCAAAGTTTTCAGACATTCTCAATTAAGTTTATTCACTTTCCTAGGAAAGAAAAAAAATAATGAATCAAAAGTGTTTCTAGCTTTGTCACCAACTAGCAATGTGACTCTACTAGGCAAAGCATTTAACCTCTTTGGGTTTCAGATTTCTCATCTGTAAAATAAACGGCCTTGCTCAGATCTTATCCCGTTATAATATTCTACTTCAATGATTTAACAGATACTTGTGAAATGACACATGTAATTCATCAAATTTATAGAGCTCAGACTGTAGTAAGTTGGAATATTTTTTGTCCATTCCTGTGTAGCATGTCACAAGAAAAGAGGGCCTTAAACTATTATAAGATCCACTATAAACTGTTGGCTTCCTTTTTAATCAAAAAGTGATTCAAAAAAAAAGAAAGAAAGTGATTCAATCTTAAATTCTTTACTTTCATTCCTGGAGTGGATAGAGAACCTCCTTGAAAATCAGGACTTAACCAGGCTTCCAAATGAATCCACAAGGACAAACTGATTCTCTGATCTTATGTGGATAAGATACCTTACCTGAGGATAACAGAAGGTAGAATTTTTTTTTTTTTTTTTGAGACAGAGTCTCAAGCTGTCACCCTGGGTAGAGTGCAGGGGCATCACAGCTCACAGTAACCTCAAACTCTTGGACTTCAGCAATTATCTTGCCTCAGCCTCCCAAGTAGCTGGGACTTAGAGGCCCCCAACACAACGCCTGGCTATTTTTTTGTTGCGGTTGTCATTATTTTAGCTGGCCCAAGCCAGGTTCAAACCCACCAGCCTTAGTGTATGTGGCCGGCACTCGACTGAGCTAAGGGCACCACCATTTTTTGTGGGTTTTTTTTTTTTGAGACAGAGTCTCACTCTGTGGCCTGGACTCCAGTGCCATAGCCTCCGCCTGGCTCACACCAACTTCAAACTTCTGGGCTCTATCAATCCTTCTGTATCAGGCTCTAAGTAGCTGATAGATGCCTGTACCACAACTGGCGAATTTTTCTATTTTTAGAAGAGACAGGGTCTTGCTCTTGCTCAGGCTTGCTCTTGAACTCCTGAGCTCATGCAATCTTCCTGCCTCAGCTTCCCAGGGAGCTAGGATTACAGGTTTGCTACCTGGCCAGCTACAATCTTATAAAGTATTTAAAAGGAAAGTGTGGAGCAAATATTTTTATCACCTTCTTGCCAGTAAGTAGGAAAAGATGGTGAATACAATAGGAAGTTAACAGATAACCATAATATATGCAGTTGGGTGGGGTTTCTTTTTTTTTTTAGTCACTGATTAGAATAGGCAAACACTTGACTCTTTGATTTGTGCCAGTTATTAAGGCCTCTTTTAATTATACTAAAAGGTTGATGTTGTTGGGGTGGTGCCTGTGGCTCAGTGGGTAGGGCGCCAGCCCCATATACTGAGGGTGGTGGGTTCAAATGTGGCCGTGGCCAAACTGCAACAAAAAAATATCCAGGGGGCAGTGACCGTGGCATAAAGGAGTAGGGTGCCGGCCCCATATGCTGGAGGTGGCAGGTTCAAACCCAGCCCCGGCCAAAAACCACCAAATAAAAAAAAAAAATAGCCAGGTGTTGTGCTGGGTACCTATAGTCCCAGGCGAAGAGGATCGCCTGAGCCCAGGAGCTGGAGGTTGCTGTGAGCTGTGACGTCATGGCACTCTACGTAGGGTGATACCTTGGCACTGTACGTAAGGCGATAAAGTGAGACTCTTGTCTCTAAGAAAAAAAAAAAAAAGGTGATGTTGTTTTAAATTTTTTTATACATTAAAAGGTTTTCTCCCCACTAGGAGTCTCTACTAATAGGGTGTTTCTAATTAAGAGAGAATAAAGATACAATGTTTCTGCATTTACTAAAAATAATTAACATTTGTATCCTTAACACCTGAAGATCACAAAACAGTTTCAAAAACACTAAGTAGATTTTATTAGACATGTGGAAGGTAATCAAGGGATCAAAAGATATGTAGATTGCCTTAGGGAGGTTTGGCAGACTTCTCCACTTTAGAGAGAGAAGAATCAGATGACATAATTACCTGAAATTTCAGAGAGCTCCATTAAACAGAATGAACTTACTGGAACTGAAATTTTCAGACTTGTATTATTAGCAGGAAGATTGCTTTCATGTATTTTCCCCTTTCAAGTACCACTTTAGCTACCAACACCCCGTTCCATACACCCATCTCTTCTCTGTCCTAAATTCTATTAGGGTCTGGAAATGTTCTAAGATCCAAAGGATAACATTACCAGTATATTTTACGAGAAAGGACAAACAGAAACACTTTTTTTTTTTTTTTTTGTAGAGACAGAGTCTCACTTTATCACCCTCAGTAGAGTGCTATGGAGTTACAGCTCACAGCAACCTCCAGCTCCTGGGCTTAGGTGATTCTCTTGCCTCAGCCTCCCGAGTAGCTGGGCCTACAGGCGCCCGCCACAATGCCCAGCTATTTTTTGATGCAGTTTGGCCGGGCCCAGGTTTGAACCTGCCATCCTCAGTATATGGGGCCAGCGCCCTACTCACTGAGCCACAGACGCCACCCCAGAAACACTTCTAATTGTATCCTTTTCACATGCTGAAAAGCAGTGCAGAAAAGATGAAGTATTTCATTCTGTACAGTGAGGAGGAAAGGCAGGATTTCTAAGTCTCTAATGCACGGCTTAGTAAACTAACTCACCCTTTTAAGATTCAGTTCAAGTCCTGTCTCCTCAGTATGTTTACCAGACCTCACCAGCCTTTGCCCCTTCCTCTGAACTCCCTTAGAGATGGTTATAGGACATCTGGCATTCATCATTGCCTTAAATTCAATTTAAAATACATAGTCTAGGGAGGAGACAGACCTGCTTACAAGGAACCATTTGAAACTTAAGCCTCGGTGGCATTATGAAATTGCTCTGAGAATACAGCAGAGGAAGAAACTAATTCTGCCTGGGAGAAGGTTTGGAAAACCCTCCCAGAAAAGCTGACATCTGAACCGATCTTTAAAAGGAGTAAGATTTCACCTGGTTACAAAATGCCTGGAGGAGAGGTGAAAAATAACAAACAAACAAAAAAAAAAAACAACAGGGCATTTCACTCAGAGGGCAGAAGCCAGAGTAGAAGTCACAGCACACAAAAATGAGAGGATAAAGTGGCAACAGAGGACGATGGAAAGATGCATTCAGGCCAGATGGTAAAGTGACAGTTTTCATTTTTTAAAAACTCTTCATCTAGATTCTGAATTTAAGGGCCAGGACCAAGCACATCCCTGACACATGCTCCATACGTATATCCCCCAAACAGACACCCACTTACTATTTGTTGATAGGCATGAATCCCTGTGTCACCTTTGGGAGGGCTGGGCGTTGGTCTGGGACATCACTGGGGCCCAATACTGGTTCTTCACTAACGTCAGTTTCCTATCTATAACATGGAGCAGCCTACTTCCTCCTCACCCCCGCGAGGGACTGAGCTTAACAGAGGCGGGCACACAACAGGCTTTCCACAAACGGCAACTATAATAAAAGGGCTACAGGATGCGGCCAGAAACCATTGAAATGCTTACAGTGCGCTCGTTCATTCAACAATCACCAACCCCTACTATGCCTAAAAGAGGAACCGAGGTCAGGAGGCTTCACTTGCCGTGACGACGGTCATCCGCCGGGCCGCACGCGGGCCTAAGCTGGACACAGGGACTCCTCAGCAGAAGGGATCTTTCACCCAAAAAAAGGGGGTCTGTCCACAGGCGCCGGAGTCACCTCCCCCGGCACTCCGTTGTAAACAACTGTTTGCCCCGGCGAGGGAGTGGCGGGGCCGGGAGCAAGCGAGGGAAGCGGGGCGCGCCCGCCCGGCGGCCGCGAGGGGAGGTCTCCACCCGCCCGCGGTCCCTGCCTCCTCCTCGCCTCCACCCGTCATCACCCGGACGCGACCACCCGACATCACCCGGACGCGACCACCCGTCATCATCCGGACGCGACCACCCGACATCACCCGGACGCGACCACCCGTCATCATCCGGACGCGACCACCCGTCATCATCCGGACGCGACCCGACCCGACCCGACCGACGGAAAAAGGCCTGTGATTCCGGCCTCGCGCCTGCCGTGGGGGCCGCGCCAGCCGCGGCGCCGGCTCTGCTCACCTGCCGCGGCGTCGGCGTTCTCCCTCCTGCCGCTCCCACCGTGAGTCAGGCGGCGGCCGGCACCGCGGCGAGGGCGGGAGCGATGCGCTGCCGGCAGGGGCGGTTCAGCCTCTGCTCCTCGGAGGCCGCGTCCCCCGCCGCGCTGCGGGCGGTCCTCCCAGCCCGGCTTTAGTGGGCAGCGGCCAAAGTGGCCGCTCCTCAGCGACGGGAAGGAGGCGGCTGCTCTTAGCCGCGAGGCGCCAGCCAACACAGGGAGGCGCCATGTTTTCGTACGGAAAAGCGCGTGGCTTTTCACCGGTTTGCCAAGAGGGCTCAGAAGGGATGGCTCGGACAGAACTCCGCAGTGCCATATCTCTGTAGGAAAAGGCAGAAGCCGCGGCTGGGTTCTAGCCAAGAGAGTTCAGTGGGCAGTGACTCGAGGCTGGGAGGCGCCATGTTTCCGTACGGAAAGGCGGAGGCTTGGCCACAGGCCGGCTGAGGTGCTGAGCGAGAGAGGAAAGCTAAGCACCGACCGCACGGAGTCAGCGCAGGAGCCGAAAAGAAGTTTCCTCTCTGGAGTAACCGCATTCGCAACCTTCTGCGGCTCTGAAATTTAAATAGTCCATCATCTTCGTAGCTACACCAAGTTTATTCCCCTTCTCTCATTTTGGCTAATAAAAAAAGTCCTGGTAGACAGCCAGTTCTCAATGGCACAGATTCGGTTTTTGAGAGTCTTCGGTGTAAGTGGCTGCTGCAAATTGTCTAGTGCAGAGCAAGACTTCATCTGAAAAGACCGAAGACCGGACAGTGGTTTCCTGGGGCCTCAGCGTGGTGTAGGTGCTTATAAGCACACTGAGCTCTGAGAGCATGTTATGATCAGTCCGTGTTCCAGAAAGGAAGAACATGTTCCCGGTGTTTCGAGTTAAGACAAGCCTATTTTGGAGCCTCTTTCGGTCCCAGGTAGTGATAGCCATGACTATGGCGGCACTGGATGACTACTTGATGCTTTGGGAAAACCATACATTTCTCAGCCGGCAGCAGTAAAATAGCAAACCACACGCACAGAAAGTTTGTTTTGTGCTCGATCTTAAAAAATACTACATAATTGGGGGCCGGTGGAGAAGCATACTACGTAAAAGGCATGTGATCACCTGTTCATTTCATGCCTTAAAATGAATGATGTTGCCTGCTTGTAGCCTGCAGAACTTGTTTAATTCAAACCACTGAAACAAGATGGGGTGGAATTAGTGCTTTCAAACACCACTTTTTTTTTTTTTTTTTTTGTAGAGACAGAGTCTCACTTTATCGCCAGAGTGCCGTGGCGTCACACAGCTCACAGCAACCTCCAACTCCTGGGCTTAGACATTTTTCTTGTCTCAGCCTCCCGAGTAGCTGGGACTACAGGCGCCTGCCACAATACCTGCTATTTTTCTGTTTTGCAGTTCGCGAGGCTGGGTTTGAACCCGCCACCTTCCGTGTATGGGGCCGGCGCCCTACTCTCTGAGCCACAGGCGCTGCCCTCAAACACAACTTTCTAACGGAGTACCTGTAGGTAGTTATTCCTAAAGTATTGAAGGCAGCGTGCAGGAGCCTCAAACCATTTACTAACTAGTACATCAAAGTGAGGTATTTTTGTTTTAGAACAGAAATCTCAATGAAGATTCACTTTAGGAGGAAAAAAAAAAAAGACAAAAACCACCCAAAACCCTTGAGATGCTCAACTTAGGAATTGCTAAAATTCACAAAGAAAACATTTACTTCTCAGTTGAGTCCAGACTAATAATGTACCATAAAGTCTCCAGACGGGTATTTCTCAGTCCTCAGTACACCTTAGAAACTTGGGGTAGGGGTTCTCAAACAGACAAACTCTGGGGGTGATGCCAGGCAAAAAGCTTGTGAGAGTTTCCCAGGTATTCTTTTTTTTTTTTTTTTTGAGACAGACCCTCAAGCTGTCACCCTGGATAGAGGGCAGTGGCATCACAGCTCACAGCAACCTCCAATTCCTGGACTCAAGCGAGTCTCTTGCCTCCGCCTCCCAAGTAGCTGGGACTACAGGCGTCTGCCACAACGCCCGGCCATTTTTTGGTTGCAGCCGGCATTGTTGTTTGGCAGGCCTAGGCTGGATTCGAACCCGCCAGCTCAGGTGTACATGGCTGGCGCCTTAGCCCGTTGAGCCACAGGCGCCGAGCCGCTTCCCAGGTATTCTTAATGTGTAGGCAGGCCAGAACCACCTCTACTGCCTTCCTTGCTAGCGAGATGCAAGATGAGGATGTGGGTTATTAATGGAAGTTCTTTTTGTTTTGTTTTTTTTTTTGAGACACAGCTGTCACCCTGGATAGAGTGCTGTGGCATCACAGCTTACAGCAACTTCCAATTCCTGGGCTCAAGCGAGTCTCCTGCCTCTGCCTCCCAAGTAGTTGGGACTACAGGCGCCTGCCACAACGCCTGGCCATTTTTTGGTTGCAGCCGTCATTGTTTGGCTGGCCCGGGCTGGATTCGAACCTACCAGCTCAGGTGTACGTGGCTGGCGCCTTAGCCCGTTGAGCCACAGGCACCGAGCCAATGGAAGTTTTGACATACACAAAAATCAAGAAAGGTAGAATCTGCACAGATGAAATAAACAAAGCCCCATAAGCCGAGCAAGCTGACACTTGAACGGGTGATTTAGAAAGGACGCTGCCAACTGTGTGTTTCTTGGAAGTGCAATAATGGACCATAACACAGTCTGTCTCAAAACTTTCATAGTAGCTGGGTGCGGTGATTCACACCAGTAATCATAGCACCCTGGGAGGCTGAGGTGGGTGGACTGACTGAACTCAGGAGTTCAATACCAAACTGATCAAGAGCTAGACCCTGTCTCTACTAAAAATAGAAAAACTAGTCAGGCACTGTGGTGGGCTCCTGTAGTCCCAGATATTTGGGAGGCTGAGGCAAGAGGATTGTTGGAACCTAGGAGTTTGAGGTTGCTGTGAGCTATGATGCCAAAGCCTCTACCCAGGGCTACAGAGTGAGACTATGTCTCAACAAAACAAAAACAAAAAAATTTCATAGTGGCCCACATAAAACCAAGTTTCTACTTGGAAAAAGCACTGCAACAATACCAAAGCCACTCTGATTTAATTTGGGATGGTTTACCTGTAATCTCTTTATGTACTAGGTTGCCAGAAAGTTCACACATGAACTGTTTTGAACTGTTTCCTTTAAAAAAAACATTTTTTCAGACAGTCTTACTTTGTCACCCTCGACAGAGTGCTGTCACGTCACAGCTTACAGCAACCTCAAATTCTTGGGTTAAAGTGATTTTCTTGCCTCAGCCTCCCCAGTAGCTGGGACTACAGGTGCCCACCACAATGCCTAGCTATTTTAGGAGATGGGGTCTTGCTCTGGCTCAGGCAATCCATGTGCCTTGGCCTCCCAAGTGCTGAGATTACAGGCTTGAGCCACCGTTGCCCACCCACCCCTCCACCCCCACCCCCACCGCCCTTTTCCTTTAAATTAAAAAAAAAAAAGACACATTCCAGTTTGGTGTTTGGCAGTGAGAACTAGAAACAAATTACTTCAAAATAAAGGGAGTTCACTGCAAGGCTACATAGGGTTTAGAAGGAGAAAGGTGGCATCTGTTCTAGAAGTCAGCTGCTTACTCCTGGAACACACAAGAGCTCTCTGGGCATATATTTGCTTCCTTCTGTAGTCTATTCCACTCTTCCCTTTCCATCCTATAGCCTGGCTTCTCTTTACATAGTTGCTGCTCCCTCAAAATTTAGATTTACCTACAAAGAATGATTGGCCAAGCTGATTTTTGTACAAAGTCAGTCTCAGCCTCCAGGGAAGCTATCCTGGATCAGGTGCTCAGCCCGAGTCCACTCTGCTAGGACCTAGGCATCAGGTGTATGTGTGGGGATGGGCCGCCAAGAAGGCACTGGGGAGTAAAGAGGGCACATGTCAAAAAGTTTACTGACAGTTCTATTGACTCAAGAGGGTTGCCCAAGACCTTCAGGGTGGCATTGGACCTGTACTACCCTGAAAGTGCTACCTGAGCAAAGTGAGATTTTAGTCTCAAAAAAAAAAGGCGTGGCACCTGTAGCTCAAGTAGCTAAGGCACCAGCCACATACACCTGCGGCAGGTTCGAATCTAGCCCAGCCCGCCAAACAACAATGATGGCTGCAACAAAAAATAGCTGAGCGTTGTGGCGGGCGCCTGTGGTCCCAGTTACTTGGGAGGCAGAGGCAGGAGAATCGCTTGAGCCCAAGAGGTGGAGGTTGCTATGAACTGTGATGCCACAGCACTCTACCCAGGACGAAAAGTTGCAAGTCATATAGCATACACAAAGTTGCTTTGCCAACCATGTTGTGCTCACCACAGTTCCAATAGCATGTTTCTGGAAATTTCCTCTCACTATATTTTTGAGACAGAATCTCACTTTGCTCAGGCTGGTCTACAACTCCTGAGCTCAAGCAGTTCACCTTCCTTGGCCTCGCAGAGTGCTAGGATTACAGGCATAAACCACCCCACCCGGCCTAAAATTTAGGGGTTTTTTTCTTTGTTTATTTTTGTTTTTTGTACAGACAGAGTCTCACTTTATCGCCCTCAGTAGAGTGCCGTGGCGTCACACAGGCTTGAGCTATTTTTTGTTACAGTTTGGCCAGGGCTGGGTTTGAAACCGCCACCCTCGGTATATGGAGCCAGTGCCCTACTCACTGAGCCACAGGTGCCGTCCAAATTTAGGGTTTTTTGAGTCTGACTCTGTCATCCTGGCCAGGAGCAATGGAGTCGTAATAGCTCATTGCCACCTCAAACTTATGTCTCCCTAGCAACTTGGACTACAGGTGCACACTACAATACTCAGCTAACTTTTCCTATTTTTAGTAGAGACAGGGGTCTTACTCTTGCTCAGGCTAGTCTTAAAACTCCTAACCTCAAGTGAGTCTCCCCACCTGGACCTCCCAGATTGCTAGGATTACAGGCATGAGCCACCATCCCTGGGCCAGAACTTTTTGAAAAATCCAAGTATAGACATACACTGTGCTGTTTAAATCTGTATTGTTCAAAGGTCACCTGTATACCTTGATAATGAATTTGTCCCAAAACATTAACTTGGTTAAAAAGTTGCTAAAGACTTTAGCTCTAGTGACCAATTTACAAGAAATATTAGGATAAAAAGGAACATAATAAAGGACAGCTCAGACTTATAATCAGCAAAATTCAGACTATGGAAGACTTGAGGTCAACTGACCGGGTTTATTCCACAATAGAGACAGACAGAGATAAGACAGAAGGGCTGAGGGAGAAAAGAACCCATGGATTTCTTTCTTTTTTTTTTTTTTTTCCAGTTTTTGACCAGGGCCGGTTTTGAACCCGCCACCTCTGGTATGTGGAGCGGGCGCCCTACTCCTCTGAGCCACAAGTGCCATCCAGAACCCATGGATTTTTTAAAAGAAACAAGCACATTAACCAACTCCAACTTATGGACTTTTGGATCCCTTTGGAATTTGGCATTATTTGAATAAACCCATCAAAATCATTTGAGATCAGAAAGTTGGAACACTGCATACCTGATATTAAGGAATTTTGGATTTGTGTAAATGATTATGGTTTTTTGTTTTTGAGACAGTCTCACTCTATTGCCCAGACTAGAGTATCATGGCATCAGCCTACCTCACAGCAACCTCAAAACTGAGTTCAAGCAATCCTCTTGCCTCAACTTCCCAAGTAGCTGAGACTACAGGTGGCTTCCACAGTATCTGGCAATTTTTTTTTTTTTTTTGAGACAGAGCCTTAAGCTGTCACCTGGGTAGAGTGCTGTGGCATCACAGCTCACAACAACCTCCAATTCCTGGGCTCAAGTGAGTCTCCTGCCTCCGCCTCCCAAGTAGCTGGGACTACAGGCGCCTGCCACAACACCTGGCCAATTTTTGGTTGCAGCCATCATTGTTGTTTGGCGGGCCCGGGCTGGATTCGAACCCGCCAGCTCAGGTGTATGTGGCTGGCACCTTAGCCTGCTGAGCCACAGGCACCCAGCCGCCTGGCAACTTTTTTTAATTTTTAGTAGACATGGGGACTGACTCTTGCACAGGCTGGTCTCAAACTCCTGAACTAAAGAGATCCTCCCATCTTGGCCTTCCAGAGTGCTAGAATTACAGGTATGAGCCACTACACCTCATGGTTTTTTTTTTGAGGGGTCCTATGTCACCCTCAGTAGAGTGCCGTAGTGTCACAGCACACAGCAACCTCCAACTCTTGGGCTTAAGCAATTCTCTTGCCTCAGCTTCCCAAGTAGCTGGGACTACAGGTGCCCGCCACAACACCAGGCTGTATTTTTGTTGCAGTTGTCGTTTTTTTTTTTTTTTGGCTGTCACCCTGGAGAGAGTGCTGTGGCATCACAGCTCACAGCAACCTCCAATTCCTGGGCTCAAGCGAGTCTCCTGCCTCTGCCTCCCAAGTAGCTGGGACTACAGGCGCCCGCCACAACATCCGGCTATTTTTTGGTTGCAGCCGTCATTGTTGTTTGACAGGCCAGGCTGGATTCGAACCTGCCAGCTCAGGTGTATGCGGCTGGCGCCTTAGCCCATTGAGCCACAGGCGCCAAACCTAAAGTACTATTTTTTAAATGAACCCTTGCCTTTACCTACATTCTAGTCAACATAGCATAATTTTTTTTTAAAGAACTGGGGTCTCACACTGTTGCCAAGGCTAGAGTTCGATGGCATGATCACAGTTCCCTACAACTGGGACATTCAGGGCTCGAACAATCCTACCACCTCAGCTTCCTTAAGTGCTAGAACTACAGGCATGAGACACCACACCCAGTCCACAAAAGAATTCTTGACCACTGATAATCTTCCATTAATAATCTTATGAAAGCTATACTGAACACTCTTCTCCTAGGAATCACAAATAACATTTTGTGTGAAATGTCACAGGTTCATTAGCACACTAAGCATCATTTATGGACTGTCTTGGTCCATGGGCCCCAAGTTAAGAATTCCTTAACTATGTTTTCTTAATAGCTATTTATCACCTGGAAAACCATAATCTAATCTAGGCAACAGTATTTTCTAATGCTTACAAAAATAATTTAGAAGATGGGGGAGAGGAGAACATAGGCAAAGACTCTTACCACAAAGCATTATGATCCAACTAAATATTTTTACTCTTCCCTTTTTTTTTTTTAAATATATGTATTTTATTATTCTTCATTACATTATTCCCCCACCCCACCCCTCTGTGGTAAGACAGAATTGATTTACAGAAAAAAATACAGAAAACACCAAAGCTCCTGGTAGAGGGAGAGATTTCAAGTGGGGAGAGAGATGCTCTCTCCGTTCCTCTCCCGGTCTTTCCCCATCTCCTCCAATAGGCCTCTAG
>CAUYRH010097227.1:0-10272 GCA_963574655.1 Perodicticus potto
GAAGGAAGGAAGGAAGGAAGGAAGGAAGGAAGGAAGGAAGGAAGGAAGGAAGGAAGGAAAGAAGGAAAGAAAGAAAGAAAGAAAGAAAGAAAGAAAGAAAGAAAGAAAGAAAGAAAGAAAGAAAGAAAGAAAGAAAGAAAATGCATAGAAGTTCTTTAGAAAAGCTCATAGAAGAAACATAAATGTCTCCTGGCTGTTATGCTTATTTGCTCAAGGTCAAGTCCCATGGTCTTTGCCTATTGTTTAAGCAAAAGATTTCTTTCTCAAAATATATATCCCTTTTTGCACACCTTCTTATCTGCCCCCATCCATGGCTGAAGGAAAGAGGAAGTGAAATTTATCTTATGCCAAAGTAATGGCTAAAGAGCTATAGTAACTAACGCTCTATCATTTTTCAGAGGTATAGAATAGACTCCCTGGGGACAAGAGAACGATGAACTCAGAATACAGGTTAAACAGAAAACTAAGCATCACATTAAATGTATAAAGAAAAAAAAAACAGAAACTAATACAAAAAGCACTAAAACTACCCCTATAAAAAAGTTTGCCACAAATTGTTTTACTACTAAAAGATGTAAAAGTTATATGTACACACACACACATACACAATAAAAAGAAAATTAAAAATATGATAAACATGAAGCAGTAAGACACGCAACATAAATCAACGAGAATTTTGTCTAGACTTATCAAGTAACATAGTAAGAAAGAAGAGGGAAAAGCACACAAAGACCAACTTTGTGACCTCCTAGCTGTGCAAGTCTCTGTTTGCGATGTTCATAGTAAGCCTGAAACATCAGCTGTTTGATGCAATTCACAATTGCAAAGATAAAGAATCAACCTAAGTGCTCACCAATAGATGAGTAGATAAAGAAAATATGGTGTGTATGTGTGATATGTACACACATACATACCTATGTACATATCATACGACACTACTCAGCCATAGAAAAGAATGAAAGTATGTCATTTGCAGTACTTGGATGAAACTGAAGGCCATTATTTTAACTGAAGTAACCCAAGAACAACAACAAAAAATGGAAATACAGCATGTTGTCACTTAAGTGGGAGCTAAGCCATGGATGTACCCAGTTACACAGGATGACTTAAGGACACTGGAGAATCAGAGGGGGAGAGTGGAAGAGGGAATGTGAGATGAAAAATTGCCTGTTGGGTACAAATACACTGTTCAGATGGTGGGTATATTAAAAGCCTAGACTTCACTATGCAATTCAGCCATGTAACAAAAAACAACTTGTACCCTGAAATCTATTTAAATAAAAAAAAAATTAGCTCTTTGAATTTTGGTTATACATTTCAATTTTGAAAAGCATACAATATTAAAAATTGGTTGCTCTGACAAAAGAATAGAAGGAAGCAATCATAGGTGAAACAAATAATAGTCTAGAACTTTTGAGGAAATTTTTATCTCTGTCACGCAGACAAAACTAACAAATAAAATACTGCATTCTCTGAGTAAAGGTCATTCATAACTCTCTTAATTCCATACACAGTTAAATGTATCCACTGGTATAAATTTTTACCCTCACAATTGGTTTATTTGATTCCATAAAAGCTATAACCATGTGATGAAACTTCGTATCACATTGCGACCCACAGAAAGATATTCATTATGTACCTTACTTTACAAACTGTGTGTTATGGAACATCTCACTTATTTTAAAACCTTAAATGCATAATAATATGGAATTTTCTGCTTAGAGTGTGGGGGATTAAAAAGAGTAAAGCCATCAAAAATAAAAATTGAAATATCGGGTCTTTTGACTTCCCAGGAGTACGATGGCATTTATTTCATTCTCGAGTTTTAGTTATTAGACTTCCCAGCACAGCGCCATAACTGTTAAAATTGCTGCCCAAACAATCACTACTCAATATACCTCCAGAATGCATTGAGAAAAGTTCTATGCAATGCAAAATTTATAACAGAAAATGAATCATACTTATAACACATCGGTGTGAATAATTAATTGAAAGAGAAAATATTTGTGGCTCCTTTGGTTCATTACGTTATTTACAACTCTCCTAGACCAAGCAGTTCTATTTGTACAAGGCTACATAAATCTAGAGAGAAAAACGATCCCAAATATATGATTGACACCAAAATTATCAAGCCAGCAGTTCTGGGGGGAGAGTCGTTGTACAAAACTGCTTAGTCATTCCTGTCCAATCCTGTGATGTCCAAGTATCAGCTGCTGAGAAACCATATCATGAAAAGCTAATTTGGCTCTTAAAGATAACATGCTTTTAAAAAGTGATAAGAAAGAAAAGTTGAGCTGGGTTCAGACAGACTGTCTCTGTTCCCAAGTTCCGAAAATGCACTCCCAGAAATATTTTCTGTGGCCTTATCGGCAGTAACATTCCACAGCAATCCTGATGAAATAAATCTTTTTTCCCTTCCAGGAGGTAGGTGGTGTGAGCATCTCCGAGTGTGTGTTTGTGTATGTCCCTCCCCACCCCAGCCTGTGTAGCTCTGGTAAGAGTTAGCAGGAGACTTGGAAAGAAAACCAGCCCTCCAGACATGTCTCCCTAAACCTCACACTTGGCTAAAGTTGTTGCTTCTCCTTTGCGCCCATCTGAGTTCTCCCCCCTCTCCACTCCAGTTCCTCTCCTCTGCTATTGTTCAATTGAGCTGCACATTAATGGATGCAATCTACATGAGACCTGCCATGTGAAATAACCTGACACTATTCTCGGCATCCTTCCTTCTCTCATCTATCCCCCTTGGAAAAAAATGTGATAACCTTTGTTTTCAAAAACATGTTGAAAATACTACTGACTCGTGTGTATTTGCTTTGAAAATTGAGTCTTTGAAAATGATCCCGAGCAAAGCTACTCACACTCAGGGAGCACTGCAGAGAAAAGAGAGATCACACAGAGGCTACGAGGAACCAAACAAATTGTCTTGACATCTGCTGAAGTGTTCTAAAGAAAGCCGGGCAGTAAAAAGATGAAAGCAAACCTTGATTCTTCACCCCACCATCCTTCCCCCAACACGCTAACAATAATTTCGACTGGCCCAATATCCATTTGCCTCTCAGAGAAAAGCAGTTAGGTTGAGCCAGGTATTATCCCATGGTAGCAGAGATCCAAATACCTAACCACTTCAAATTATACGCTTTGCATAGGAAGGATAATTCCTGGAGTGTTTCAGCCTAATGAAAATCATGACACATTTTCATTTGTAGAACGATAGAATATGGCAGTTCCCACCTCTCCATCTTCAACTCTCACTCCTTTTCTCTCTTTCTCCTGTTCCCTGTATAGTGAAGTCTTATTCAAACAGGCCTTTTGTGAGGAGGAGTGCTGCAACGAAATGCTGGTTATTTTAATAGTACACAAATTGGCAGCAGAACAGAAAATGTTTTAGAGTGGTTCCCAGGGCCCTTCTGCTCCTTCTGGTTGCCCAGTTTGGCAGTTTATTCCCCATACTGGGGTACAAAAGGAGGCTTCCAAGCCAGTTTCCCAGCTTCAGCTCACCTGGGGCAGATGCCACTAGCAATTGTGGTACCTAGAGTCCCAGAGTTACAAACATCCTACTTTCAGACAACTCACACTTACAAATGGAGGATATTACAGTAGGTACCGGACTTACAAACATCTGACTGATAATTGGCTTGCACTTATAAAAAGAGGCTATTACAGGTAAGAGGTAAATGTACCTCCTCCAACTTACATACAATTTAACTTAAAAACAAACCCACAGAACTCATATGAGCATAACATGGGGATGGCCAGTGCCCCTCTGCTAAGCACAGACTCAGCCTCGACATCCTTCTTAACACAGCACTCCGAGCAGCTAAGGGTCATTATCGGTGAACCAGAAGGGGTTTGAAAACAGCACCTATTTGCTTTTTTGTATCTAGTCATCCTTCCTGATGATCAAGGAGGATGGAGAAAGTTCTGGATCACTCAGCATGAGACTATTTACTTTTGCTGGGGGTACATGAGGGGGAAGCTGATTTGTTTTCTCTTTATACATCACTATGTTCTTTTACTGATTTTGATGACATCTCATACCAAGAGAAAAAAATATTGAACTCCAGTACTCTAGTAATGATATGCATGTCAAGTGTCTAGAGGTGAAGTGTCCTAATATGTCATGTCGTATGCAAAAAAATTAAGATGGATTGATGAATGGACAGAGAAGCAGGAATATCATAAAGCAAGTATAGTAACAGGCTAACTGGATCATCTAAGTTATCGGTTCACTGTGAACTTCTTTTAACTTTTCTGTGTGTTTGAGAATTTTTATAATAATATGTTTGGGGAAAAATTACAATCTATACCTTCATCAGGAAACTCCTGTGTCCTGGTTTTCCTTTCTTCTGCTCCCTTCAGATTAGAATCAAGAAATATTTTAGTCTCCATTTGTACCAGGTGAAACTCAATGGAATAACTTATTAATTGAAAAGCCTTGATTTTCGTCTTCATAAATAGGTGTTGGAATTTGCTTCAGAAACTTTATGCAAGGGGTGGGGAGACACACTATTTTACTTAAAACTCACTATATTCATCACACCCAGAGCCATGAAAAGGTCGAAGCTAATGTATCTTAACCCAGAACTTTTGTTAGGCAAAACCTCACTCGGTTGTAAATATAAAAGCATGTTTGCCTTAGCTTGATTAGAACATCACTGATCTTATTCTCCTCCGCCTCGGGGCACAGTGACGTTAGTGCTGACTGGGCAAATCATGGTTGATAAACTACTGTTCTGTCAAATCTACACTGGGGATTTTAACGTCTAAATGATGGATACTGTGAGGCCCAAAGTATTCAAGCCTTGGGATTTTGTAAAACAAGTGCAAACAGCTCAGTGAAAACCTATTATCGCTGACAGAATGGAAGAGGCAATGCAATGGTATTTCCCCAGCAGTGGCCACCATCAAATTCACATGAAATATGTTCCAATTCTAAATCATCCAGTTTAGCAGTTTGAGGACAGCTGGACACAGCATGCTAAAACAAGAGCATGTTTTAACAAGCAGAACTAAAAAGAAGATATTTCACCTAGCCTGTTAATGCTCATAGCAATGTGTAAGTTAATAGGTTTTAGCAATAATTTATAACACTTGACCTCACATGTGTGATATATGTGTATATCACAAATATATATGTGATCTCACATACATATTTTCTCATACATATATATCTATATATATTCATACATATAAAGTGATCTATATTCATAGATATAGAATGTATGTGTATATACATATGTATGAATATAGATCGGTTTATATGTCTATATACATGTATAGCCACTCTCTTGTCTGGCTTTGGGAGCTAAAATTTCCAAAGAATAGCATGATATAAAATGGCTAATAAGAATTGCGCTTACTGCAATATGCTTCAAGGGTTCACTGCTTGCCCTGTGGTTCCATACTTTTTAATTTCCTTGTGCAAACAGTGAACTGAGAAAAAGGAAAATCCATTTGGCTGGTCTGAGCTACATATTAAATCCTTGATTAAATTTTGGCAATTACATCTCCAGGTCGTTGCCATTTAAACATTTTAAATTCATTTGAATAAGCTTCTTAATCATGATCTTGGCAACCCATTGTATGGCAAAAAGGGCCCTAATAAATACTATTAAGAGGTTGGCTGACAAACAGAAAAATTGACAGATACTGCAAAGAAATACTTTACTCTTCTTTTCAGTTGTTTTCAGTCGAAAAATAAATACAACAGGCTCACGTACGTCTTTAACTAGCAAAGAGTAATCTGTATCAGTGGTTTTCAAACTTCATCATGCATAAAAGTCACCTGAGGGCTTTGGTAAAGCTGACTTCTGGGACTGTACATCCAGGGACACGATTTCAGTAGGTCTGGGTTGTTCCCAGGAAATTCCATTTCTAACAAGCCCCCAGGCGATCCCAAAGCTGTAATCCTGGGACCACGTGGAGAAGCCCTTGTCCAGCTCTTTTCAATATGTGAAGTGGTACTAAATGATGGTCAGAAAGTTCAGGAAATAATGTATAAGAGCTTTATATCACTCGTTTAGCTTTTAAAGTTGTCCAGCAAGGTGATTACATCATCTCACTCAATAGCCAGTCCTTGGTTTGCAGCTCTTTGGCTTTGGATCGCCCCACTTCAATAATCCAGTATCCAGTTGCCTTCTCTCCAGTGCCAACCAAATATGTTTTAGAAAACATTCAGGTACTTTTTTTATCTCAAACTTTTAGTGTTCTGCTACCTCTTCCTGGGATAACTGCCACTTCTTAGGTGCCAAAATGCTTTTGTTGCCTAGTCAAAGCAATGAAATTTTAATATCAAAATTATGACATTAATCACTCAGCTATAGACGCATTTAAAAAGAGGAGAAGCAGGTGAACATTCCCAGGATCGTTATATCACAAAGGTGGCCCCCACCTGCGAAGAAGCCCAACCTTGTTTTACTATCTGATAATTACTGATGCAACTGAAGCCATATTTTCATTTGCCCTGTAATTATAGAGACAAAAATCCTTGGTTGGTTATTAATGTCTTCTATATCACAATTAGTAAAGTATTAAATATCCTTTCTGACTTCTATTCTCCAAGCAAAATGCTGTCAGTTTCTTTAGTTTTGGTACAGGAACTGCTCTCTACTCTGGCTTATGATATTTATATATCTCTGAATCCTTTCTAAATGCAATGTAAGTAGTTGAATTCAATGTTCCTATTTGACACATTTTTTTAAGAATCCCTTCTTTGCTTTTCTCCCAACCATCCCCAACACACTAGAATATTTTATATCAATCAAAGTCTTAACAGATCATGTGATGACAGGGATTGAATAAGAAGGACAGACAACTCTAACATGCGCCTAACTGGAGCTGAGCATGACGGAGGCACTGGGTCTGGGTTCCTTCGTGTATTAATCTGACTTTCTCTAGCCCTCAAGTTCCCTTTAAATAAATAATAGCTTTTGTTTTGTTTAGAGTTCATATGTCACTTATAGCTTCAGGTAGGTTATTTATTTAATCATCACAATTTTGTGAAAAACTGAGGCTTTGAGGGCGGCGCCTGTGGTTCAGTGAGTAGGGCACCGGCCCCACATACCAAAGGTGGCAGGTTCAAACCCTGCCTCGGCCGAACTGCAAAACAGAAAAATAACAGGGCGTTGTGGTGGGCACCTGTAGTCCCAGCTACTTGGGAGGCTGAGGCAAGAGAATCACCTAAGCCCAGGAGTTAGAGGTTGCTGTGAGCTGATGCGATGGCACTCTACTGAGGGCAATAAAGTGAAACTCTGTCTCTACAAAAAAAAAACAAAAACAAAAACCAAGGCCTTGAGAATTTTGGTGATTAAGCTAAGGACACAAAACTGGTGTGTGACAGACACACCCTAGTAGAATTCAGCTGGTCTCACCCACACACTGAAGATTTTTCTGATATAGCACACTAACCCCCAAAGTATAACAAGCCTCATTAGATTATCTTTCATTTTATTTATTCTTCATGAAAACTATCCTAGATAGCCTATGGAAAGAAGAGGCAGGTTTTCCAGAAAACACAATGACAAAAAGAACAAAAAAATTGGGACACTGAGGCTATCTGTAATAATACCAGGAAAATGGTATTGGTAACTATATTCTATAGTTCTAGAGCCATAGTTCTGGAGAGCAGATGTTGAAGTATATTCTCTGCCAAATGCAGAGAAATTTGTTCTGAGAAGTGGAGTAGACACTCCTGAAAACACATCTCTGATATGATGTACAGGCTCTCAAAAAATCACACCAAACAGGAATATTCTAAAGTGTAAACATTTCTAGAAAAAAATTAATGAAGTTGTTTTATAAAACTAGAGTTTAAAACTGACTATGATATTTTAGGGAAAAATGATATAAAACAAGCAATGACTTGAATTTCAAGAATAGGAAGAAAAATATCCTTAAGGCATCCATCCTGTCAGCCATCAGGTAGGGATCAGGATCACTGAGGTAGCACTGTCACTCGGAGAAAACAAGAGACAAAACAAGCAAGGCAGCACCTGTGGCTCAAAGGAGCAGGGTGCCGGCCCCATATACCAGAGGTGGTGGGTTCAAATCTGGTTGTGGCCAAAAACTGCAAAAAAAAAAACAAAAACAAAAAAACAAGAAAAGCAAGCAAAGAAATAAAAAAGAGAACAAAAATGCAATGCAATGAGTTTTGAGGGGATAGAAATGACATGAATTTTCCTTATAGGAAAGTTATTATTCTTGTCTAAATGTAAAAAACTTAAAAAATGATATTCCAAATAGACTGAGCAATGTAGTAAGACCCCATCTTTACAAAAAAATAAAGAACAGCCAGGTGTGGTGGCACATCTCTGCTGTCATCCCAGCTACTTGGGAGGCTGAAGCAGGGGGATCACTTACTTGAGCCCAGGACTTTGGGGTTTCTGTGAGCATGAACAACAAAGTAAGATGCTGTTTCAAAAAAAAAAAAGTATTCTGAACTATGCAGGGACATTGGAAGATAGCACTCATATCTTTTCTCTCAAAAACTGCTGGTTTACAAAAATGCAGAAAATTGTTATAAAAATACGAGAATTTCAGAATTGCATATCTATATATAAAATGATTAAAAGTTGTTACTAATTTCATTTAAATGCAGAACAAAAGATGAATGACAATTTAGTTTCTGGTGGTTGTATAATAAATAGTAAATATGAAACTGGATGTTTCATAATCCAGTTACATAAAACACTTACATAATATACTTGTTACACGAAAGTATAGCAAAGTATGTAGACAATTTTCTGTTACTCCATTTTGCCCACTGTTGGATGAGACAGCCAACCTGAGGCTCAAAGCTGAGGGGTGAGGAGAGAGCGTGGGCACTATTCTTGGGCCTAGTACGAGGCCCGAGACAAAAGTTCAGGAAACTTCCTGCTTTACTAAGGAAGTATTGTTAAGAGAGATAAAGCTGGTGGGGAGAGGATTTAAGATGTAATCTCAGGTAAAGTCTAGTTTTGACCACTTCCATGGAACGTTCTGGAGCATGTGCCATACCAGGGGTTGCCCTGCCTTGAAACAATGGAAATAGCTATTTCTCATGGCAGCAGGCAACTCCCTCCGACCAGGGCAATTCTCCAGCAAATAGGGCAGCCATAAGCCAGAAGAAACTGATGCTTCCAGCAACAGGTGAGGGAGGTAATAACCCACAAAGGGGAAATAGACGGGGTATGATAGTACCCCAAGGGCACCCAGTTACAGGGAGGGATCTAACCTCCGACTTTAGTTTCAACCTCAGCTTTGCTTTTATTTATTTATAATGAACTTGTTCCTTAGATTTCCTTTCAAAACTTCACTTCTATAACTAAAAAATATTTTTAAAAAATCACAGGTAGAAGGATGTCAGCTGTCACTTAAGCTTTGAAATGTTCTGATTCTCTGAAGTCCACTTGATTGTTTTAACACAGGTCCTCACATCTGTCCAGGTGTTTTCTTTCCTTTCTTGAAGCCCTGCTCTTCCTGTGCATTATTCTGCATCTCAGGGGCTAGTATCCTATGAACTACATTTTCCAGCTAAATTCTGGTTAATTCTGCCAATGAGACGTACAAGGAGGATACTGAACGGAAGGGGAAAAATAAAAGCATTATTTTTTTCTTGGCTTCTAAAGTTGTCAACAGCATCAGTAGGCAGCTCCAAGTCCCAGGAAACTGGCCATTCCAGTTCAGCCGTTACACAGCTAGCACTAGTACCTAAAATGGCAGGGCCAGCCTGGGCCAGCAATAGTATTTGGTGGCTGTCATGGTGGGATTGGTGGCAATTCCCATAGGAGCAGAGTCCCACAGCTGGTGGGAGTGTGCCATTAGGGTATGCTGAGGCCACCTCCTCGGTTTTATCTGGCTAGCCTTAGGGGTAGTAGCAGTTTCTTGTTTTTGTTTTTTGGGTTTTTTTGTATTAGATCATAGCTGTGTACATTAATGCAATCGTGGGGTACAAATGCTAGTTTTATATACAATTTGAAATATTTTCATCAAAATACAGGTTAACATAGCCTTGATGGCATTTTCTTAGTTATTATGTTAATACATTTGTATTCTACATCTTGTTTTTTTTTTTTTTTTCACATGGCTTTGAGTTACTGTATGGTGCCATTTCATTTGACCCTTCAAGACTTTCTTGAGCACTTCTTGCTAGGTAGTTCCAGGGTTAACAAACTTCTTTAGCTTTTGTTTTTCCAGGAATGTCTTAATTTCTTCTTTCCTTTTGAAGGACAATTTTGCTGAATATAGCATTCTTTCTTGATTGACAGGTTTTTGCTTTTATCACTTTGAATATGT
>CAUYRH010097229.1:0-14349 GCA_963574655.1 Perodicticus potto
ATTACACAGGTCATTATGGAGAACAGGTCTGAGAATATCCTGGAGAGCTGGTTTAGTTATAGCAAATTTCTTCAACATGTGGATGTCATTAAAGTATTTAATTTCTCCATCATAAATGACACTCATTTTAGCTGAATACAGGATCCTGGGTTGAAAGATCTTTTGTTTTAGGAGATTAAAAGTCGATGACCATACTCTTCTAGCTTGAAATGTTTGAGCCAAGAGATCTGCAGTTATTCTAATATTCGTCCCCTTGTAGGTTATGGTTTTCTTCCGTCTGGCTGCTTTCAGAATTTTCTCCTTCACATTGACTTTAGTGAAGTTAATTATGATGTGCCTGAGGGATTTCTTTTTCAGGTGGAGTCATGCTGGGGTTCTGAAACTGTCTGCTATCTGAATTTTGGAATTTCTTGACATGTCTGGAAAGTTCTCTTTCATAATCTCATGAAGAAGAGACTCTGTGCCTTGTGAAGCCACTTCATTGCTTTTAGGGATCCCTATAAGGTGAATATTAGTTTGCTTCAAATTATCCCAGAGCTCTCTGAGAGAATGATCCATTTTTTCTCTCCATTTCTCTTCCTCTTTGAAATTTTGGGAGCATTCAAAAACTTTGTCTTCAATGTCAGAAATCCTTTCTTCTGCTTGCTCCATTCTGTGTCTGAGGGATTCTACTGTATTTCTTAGATCTTTGAGGGCTGAAAATTCTTGTCTCAATGTGTCAAAATTTTTGGTGATTTTGTCTTTGAATTCCTTGAATTCTTTTTTTTTTAATTTTTTTGCAGTTTGGCTGGGGCTGAGTTTGAGCCTGTCACCCTCAGTATATGGGGCCAGCTCCTTACTCACTGAGCCAGAGGCGCCACCCTTCCTTGAAATCTTGAGACCATTTTTGAAATGCTTCCTGAATTTCTAATTCCAACTTTTCCTCTATTTAATTGATCTTATTTGCAATCTAAATTCTGAATTCGGTTTCTGACATCTCAGCCATCTGTCTATAAATGGGATCTTCAGTTGTGTCTGCCAGATTGTTCCTTGTGGGGGTTGATCTACTCTGGTTATTCATATTACCAGAGTTTTTATGCTGATTCTGCCCCGTGATTATTTTACACTGTTTGGCTAGATGAACATATAAGGAGAAGTTGGGTTGGGGGTTCTAGGAGTAGTGATTGGCCAGTCCTTTACCTGAAATCTGGGACTGATGTCTGTACCTTTTCCCCTAGAGTTTTGCCAAGGACCCGTACAGTGGTACAGACTGAGAAACTTGGGACCTTCTTGGTGTGGTGGGATTAAGTGGCTCTGTCTTGTTTTCAGCTGGTCTCTGTCTTACCCTAGTGAATCAGTTACTCTGGGTTGAAGTCTGAGCTGTGGAGAAATACCAGCAATTAAGTCACCATGCCCCTCCCCCACCTACAACAATTGGAAAAGGAAAATCAAACCTTTCCACAACCGCACACCCAGGGTACCACTTTGGATAGTCCTTGAGTGATTTGCCCAGTTGAAGAGGTTCCAGTCAAGCATCCCAGTCAGCACTGGTCGCAGGTGGGAAAGTTTAAAAGGTCTCCGGCAACTAGATAGCAGGGGTCTGCTGGAAGCTCTAACATAACTCTTTCTGGTGCTCTATGAGATCAAAAGGACCCACCCAGCAAATAAATTAGCCTGGGAAGGTTGATGCCTCATTCCTTACCTTGCACCTCTGTCACACGCAGTCACTGGTAACCCCTCAGGGCTGTGATCCAGTTCCCTCCGTTGAGCAGATGCTCCAGGGGTTTGTGCCTGCCTGAGTCACCGGGAGATCTGTGTCTTCTCAACCAGGCCACTACTCTCTGCCACCCTCTGCCACTATACATCAGGGGGAAGTGAGGCCTGACAACCTCAGGTGCTTAATGGTGGCTTGGGCGATTCACTCGGTTCCAGCCCTGCCCCTGATTGATGTTGCTGACAGAACAGAACAACTTCACAGAATTTGTTTCTGTCCTGGCTATCCTCCCCTGTGGATCAGATGCTGGACTGCAAATCAGCCCTGGCTGTGTCACTGCCTGATCTCGGCTGCAGTTTGTACTGGGGCTGACTCAGTCAGAAATCACACTTAGCTGTCAGTTCCAGCCTCTTGCCACTTGCTCTTTGTCTCAGCTTTGATCCCCTGAGGGCTGGATGCATCTGAAGCTCAGTAAAGCAGTCCTCTGGGTCCGCCCCGCCCTAGGAGTCTGATGTCTCTGTGCATGTTTCCTAATCCCTGCGCTCCACCCAGGTGAGTACTGCCTCAGGCATACCCTTTACTCCCGGGGCCTGAGTTTCTGTCCCAGATCTGTTCCACCAGTGGCTGCCAAAGGAGAAGCTTCCTGGCTTCCTTTGGTTGCCCAGAAAGACTGGGATTGTCCTTTCAAAATATCCCCAGGGGTGTGAGCCCTATTGTTATTGTTCACGCTGCTGCCGCTGCTGTTCTGTGCCTCATGGGCACCACTGCTCCTATGTGGCTCCCTCTCAGCTGACTTTATTCTGCTTGCGCCCAAGCCAAAGAACCAGCACAGATCAGCAACAGCCCATGCCCCATCTACACCCCTCGAGAAAATGCCCAAGAATCTGGACTCCATGGGGGATAGGCTTCCAGACCTCAGGGTGAGAGTGGAGGGGAGTGCTGGGAGTTCAAAATTGCAGGTAGAGAATATATACAGTTTTATACAGTTTTATGCCTGGCAGGAGAGTGCCATGGCACCCTACTAGGGGAAGGAGGTCTGGTTTTTAGAGGGTCTCTCCTGTGGGGTAAAATGGGAGGACATTTGAACTCTGCTCGCTTGTTTGTATGGAGGTATGAAGTATACTGGGAGCTGTTCTCATGGGGGAGGGGACTCCCGTCCTCTTGGTGATGGATTCTGTACCTTTTGTTTGTTTCCTTGGGGTCACAGCTCACCTCAGCAGGGTTGATGCATGTTCTTCAAACTTCTCTTTTGGCTCAAATCCAAACCATTGGTTTTCTTGCTAAATTTCTGTCCTTTAACTCTCCTTCTGGATGGGAGCCTCTGTAGAAAGCTGGCTACAGACCGAAATCTTGCCTCTGCCCCCCGCCATAGTATTTATTTAAAAAGGAATTACCCACTGTCTTCCGGGGATTAACAAATACCTTAGAGTTCACTCACTCCCTAATTAATGCAACATTTAAATTCCCTTAATCGGATACACTTTATTTACAATTTAAATATATTTAAAATAGAATGTCGAAAACTCAGTCTATTAGTATGTGTGCCTGTGTTTTACGGCTGCTGGACAAATGTCCAATTGGTAATGAATAACTCCCCATTCTTTTTTCTCTCCTCAGCCTAATAAAAACATGGAAATTTGTGATTTAATCTCTAATATAAAAACAAAAACTTCAGTTTTGTTATTTGTAAGATGAGACACACTTTGATGTTCTCATATGTTTAACCATAGAATGTATGAAGCAGGGTAGTTTGTATTTGTGCTACATTTATTTGTTAGAAGACTATAATAATTCATTTTAAAGTGCTACATGAAATTTGGTTTGTTAATCAATAAATACTTGATCTAGTTTCATAACTGTTGTCAAGGAGGCTTATCAGTTTCTATTTCCTTCAATAACATTTATTGCTACCCAGAACAAAATTGCATTGTAAGCTAATGTGGAGGAACATGTGACAAAATTTAGAATGCTTTCCATTCTGAACTTATAAATAGTAGCCTGACTATTGTCAGTAAGTTGCCCATAGTTCCTGAACTCGGTCAAGGCTTGTCTCTTGAGTGACACAAATGTTGACCATTTGGACATATGAGTTAGTCCTGAAATGACAGCGATAAAATATGATTTGAATCTATTAATTATTTAAACTTTTACTAAGTTCTCAGGAATACAACACTTAGCACAAGTGTAATAGAGGAACCAGCACAGGAACAACCTGCTCTGATTTTGTCATTTAGCAAGTTTTGCACTGAACAAGCCATTTGACTCATTATTACTCCTTTTGTTAGGTTAAAGTAAATCATATCATCTAGCACTTAACATTTTATGCCTGTATTGCATAAAATTGGAACTCAAAAAATGTATATTCAGTAATAAGAGACTAAACGAGTAAGTGAACATAGTCAGCCCCACATCTGATATTTTCCTAAACAACTGGTTGTTTTACCAAATATAACTTTACATTTTTAAACTGATAAGCAGATGTTTTACAAATGAAAATTCAAGACCTCCAAGCAAACATTTCAGAAATGATTCCTGTGTTAATTACAAAATGGTGAGTTCTCTAATGGAAGAAATAATATGTAACATTTTTAAACATAAATACCCAGAAAAAAAATGGAGACTGCTCACTTTTTTTGCTAGAAAAAATAAATAAACCAAATATGCATTCTAATGCCAGAAAGGAGATTTTAACTTGACTATGCTGTTGTCTGTAAATTACAGTTAGAACTAATAAAACTGTATTTTTATGCCCTATTGTGGTGTACTTTGTACACTAATGATTCACCCACGAAAGTGTACAATTCTTAGGAAGTATGTTGAGTCTTATAGCCATTACCACAATCCAGTTTCAAAACATTTCTAGCACCCTCCCCCTAAATTCCCACCATTTTCTTTGCAGTTAATCCTACCATTCACCCCTATCTCCAAGCAACAGCTCATCATATTTCTGTTATCTACAGATTTAACTTTTCTGGACATTTCATATAAAGGATTTCATGGAATCAATATATAGTCTTTATCATTTTGTTTCTGAGATTTGTCCATGATATAGCATGCATCAGTACTTCCATTTATTTTTATTATTAATATTCCATTATAGGAACACACCACGTTTTTTGATTCATTCACCATTTAGCCACATTTATGCCTATTTTGAATAATGCAGATATAACATTCATGTACAAATTTTGTGCTAATGTAAATTTTCATTACTTTTAGGTAGATTCCTAGGAGTAAAATTTCTGAGTTACATGGTAAGTGTATGTATAACTTTTCAAAGTTATGCCAAATTGTTTTCCAAAGTGGCTGTTACCGTTTTACATTCTCATCAGCAATATATAATGATTCCAGTTTCTCCACATCCTTATCAACATTTGGTAATGTCCGTCCCTGACAATAGTTATACTAGTGAGTGTAAAATAATATCTCTTTGTGGTTTGACTTACAATTCACTAATAGCTAACGAGGTTGGGTATCTTTTCATGTGCTTGCTCCATTTGCATATGAATAGAATAATAAGAATTGAGGGTAGGGGGCAGTGTTGCTATTTTTAAAAAGTAATCAGTGCCATTCTTCCCAATAAGAAGGAGATGTCTAAGAAGAAATTGAAAAAAATGGGTGGAGCATTTTACATAAAAGAAACAACAAGCACAAATACTAAAGAGTAAGAACAGCTTCATCAAGTTCCAGGAAAACAAAATAGACAATGTAGATGAAGCAAGGTAGAGAAGGGGTAAAGTGATAGAAGATCAAATCAAAGAGATAACAAGGATGGGTTTTCAGAAGGGCAAATCTCTTAGAGTTTTAAAAGTCAGCATAAGAAGTGAACTTTAATAGACTTTATATTAATTCAACTAAGTGAAACATAGAAGAAAAGCACACAATAATTTGTTAATTTACTCTAAGAGCTAATTGGCAAGATTATTTATATCTACAGATTAATACACTCATTCTTTGTATATAAGTTTCCATTTCCTTGGGGTAGATTTCTAGGGGTAGAATTTCTGAGTCATATAATTAATTTATATTTATCTTTTCAAAGTTAAACAAAGGATTGGAAAAGACTGTATGTAGACAATGAGTTTGAGAATCTTTTAAAATAATTATTTGTAATTTGAATTTGTTCAGTGGTTTGTGTATTTTATCACATTGCTTTTTTTATGGCTGTTTATTCTGCCATCAAGATAGAAGGGCTGATTATATATTATAAATATTAATGCTTTATTTTTCATGTGCCCTAAAATTTTCTTCCCAGCCACCCTGTACTTGACTTCATTCACAGTATTTGTTAAAATTCTTTTTTATTTTTCTCTAGTCAAATTTAATAAAATACATAATTTTCTTCCTTGGAATCTGGATATAGTATCTAATTTTAGACTTCAAATTTGTAGGTTATATAAATATCATACTAAGATTTTCTTAAGACTTTTATCACTTTCCTGTACTAGTGTTACTAATTTTCTTAGTCTATTCAGCTACTATAACAAATATCATTAACTGGGTAGCTTTTGAACAACATAACATAAATCTATTTCTCATCATCACCGAGAGAAAAGTCAAAGATCTATGCATGAATTCAGTGTCTGCTGAGGGCCTGCTCTTCATGGACAGCTGTCTTCTGACAATAACCTCACTTGGTAGAGAATGAGGGATCTCTTTGAGGACTCTTTTATAAGGGCACTAATCACAGTCATGGGGGTAGAGCCTCCCTCCAAAGGCTGCACCTCCTGCTACCATCACCTGGGGCTTGGGATTTCAACATATAAATCAGGGAGGGCATTAACATTCAGTCCATTACATAAATGAATTTGTATATCATGTGTATATGTACCTATATATATATTTGCAATATTTGCCTTCACCCATGTATTTGTATATCTAGGTATGTGGATAGTGGGAAGATCCAATTTTTCTTTTCTTCCAGAAGGATATCCAGAGTTTTATTTTCTAAAATATTAAAGAGGTACTAATATTTTTATTACATGGATATGGAGACAGTTTTGACAGTACTATTAGTAAAATAAACCATCTTTTTACAGTAGACAGAAATAGTACCTTTGCATTAAGTATGCATATATACACATAAGAATGTGCACACTTACACATACATACATAATTCAGCCTATTACTAAATTTTCTCTGTTTTACTAGTTTAATCACATATTCTTTTTTTCATTCACACATTCTTACCCCAATATTATATCCTTGAATATCTTTCTTTAAAATTAATTATAGATTAACTCAATTACAAAGAAAATATGTTAGGGCTTCTAGCTAAAGTTTCTTGTAATTCACCTGTTAACTTGAGAAGAATTATCACTATTATATATTAAGTGTTCCTATTAAGAACACAATAATTTTTTCCGTTTGTCCACATCTTGATTGGTTTCCTTCAGAAATAATTTATAAATGTCTTCATATAGGTCTTATACTGATCTTATTCAGTTTTATGGCTAATTATGTTTTTATAATGAAACATGAAAGTACTTTTCATAGATTTATTCCAAATTATTTTCTAGTTTTTATTAATATTTTGAATAGAATAATATGTTTACTTATAGTAGGTAATATCAAATAGAAAGAAAATATATTAATGTTTATCTAGTTATAATGTATATGCCAGTTTAAAAGTTGTCTTAAAGAGAAAGAGGACTCACAGATTTCTTAGGTTTAAATTTTTAGCAAAACATAAATAATCTTATTCTTCTTTTCTAATATTATTATTGATTACTTAAAGTTTTTTTCTTGTTACAGTTGCTAAAATCCTTTTTTCTTAAGTTCAAAAGTAATGGTTGGAATGGGCTTTTCATTATTTACAAAGAAAACTACCCTATCAAAGCAGACTCTCTTCTATTTTAATAATGATTTATTAAAAAATCTGCTAAATAGCATCAAATAAGTTTCAATATTCACCTGTTTTTATCTATTAATGCCTTGATGTCATAAATTGTCTTAATAACTTTCCTGACTTTGTGCTTACCCTCATACTCCTGGAATCCTACCTGTAAATGACTCATAACTAAATTCTAACTAATAATATTTTATTTGCTTCTGTAAGTTAAAGTATTAATGAACTACATGCTTCTTTTTTGTGCACTCTATCATTCTTTGATATTAATATTACATAGTCTTTACAAAATGAATTAAAGGCTTCCCTCATTTTCTTATGGTCTATAATTTAAATAATTAAAAATTATCTCCTGTCTAAAGATTAGATAACATTCATCTTTGATTAACCTTGGATCATGTTTTCATGTTTAATGATACATTTTAAATCTCCCCTTCAAACTTTGTACAAAAATTGGTTTCTTCAATTTTTCTGAATCAAGAGTTGAATGTTGGCAAGTTATCTTTTTATTTAGAAAATAGTCTACCTAATCTAGGTTTTCAAATTTGTTGCCTTGCCTTAGAATATACACCTATAATTCATTTAATCTATCTTGTATGTGGATTATATTTTCCTTCTAATGTGCTATTTTTGCTTCCCTTTTGTCTTAATTCTTAATCACAATAAGGATTATCTGTTTCATATTTTTACGTAAAGAATCCATTTTCAGAGGCGGAGCTTGATGGCGGACAGGATGGATGTTTAGCTCAACCCTCCCACACCATCAGGTGAGAGTGAGGGGGCTAGATCTTTCCCTGCAAGGAGTATTGGTGTAGACAGGCAGCTCAGAGTGTGCAGCAAATTGGTGGATTGCTGGACTTCAAATGTAACCTGGAGCTGCCAAGTCTGCTAGAGAAATTTCTGTGCCACTGTTGAAGCAGCACCAGCAGCCAGCAGCTGGAGACAGCAGCAGCAAGTCCCTCCCATGGAGGATTGCAGTGCCAGGTTCATGAGGAAACTAGGTGTTTTGTGGATAGTTCGGTGAAGTGTGGACTCCTGAGTGGAAATTGGTGACCAGAAAGGGATGCCATTTGGAGCAGCAGGGAGCTAGGCAGCCGGATAGAAAATTAAGGGGAAAGTATCCTGCCTAGGAAACAGACACACCTTGAAATTTAGGAAAAGGTGACTGCCACGGGCACCTTTTCTCATGGGCCAGCTGTAGCGATTTGAATCTCGCCTGCGGCAGCCATCCTGCACCTAATTTTTTTTTTTTTTTGAGATGGGTGAAACCAATAATTTGGAAGGGTCTAGGAGGCAGAACACCATGGCAGACAGGATAGAAGTTTAGCTCAGATCTCCCAGAACAGCAGGTATAAATGAATAGACAAGATCATTCCTGGCAGGGAATATTGATGTAGACAGGCAATTCGGGTTGTGCAGTGACCTGGTGGATTGCTGGACTCAGAAGTGTACTCCTGAGCTGTGGAAACTGATGGAAAAGTCCCAGTGCTGATGCTGAAGCTGCGGGCACCAATGGCAACCAGCCCCTCCCCCATGGAAGATTACAATTCCCAGTTCACTGGGAAACTAGCAGCAGAGTGGAAAAACTGGTGAAGTGTTGACTCCTGCACCGAATTTGGAGGTCAGATAGGGGTGCCGTCTAGAGCAGGATAGCCGAGGCTAGGTAGCCAGTCAGGAGGCAGACATGACGTGAAATTTCAGAAATGGCAACTGCCATAGGCACCTTTTCCTACAGGCAAGCTAAGGTGATAACTGTAAACTGTGAATCAGGCATAAGCCTGGGAACCACTCACAGCACCACCTGGTGTCCAGAAGGCATATTGCAATATAAATATATTCCTACTTAAGTTGACCCCTATGCCATACGTATAGTTGTATGTATATATATATGTATATATATATATATATATGAATAACATTTTTGTGGTTGGTGCCTTTTTTTCTCTTTTTTCATCCTTTTCTTGTAGAAGTTATTAATTTTTTTTTTATTAATACTATTTTTTTTCTTTTCCTCTTCTTCCTTCTTATGGTTGCTGAGAGTACTTACATCAGTCTATTAGAGTTTTTTTTTAATTAATTTATGAGTATCATACTTTTTGTTGTTCTTGTTTTTTGTCTGTTCATTTATTTGTTTCTGATTGTCTGTGCATCTGTGTGTTGTGTGTCTGGTAGCTTTTTTGTCTGTTTATTTGCTCATTTAGTTTCAACATGTTTTGTGTTTTGCTAAATCCTAGGGTTGGCTACTTTCCCTGACTTCAATTTTCACACTCAACAAGAACAAGGGAGAAAGAGGAATGATGGCTGACTGGAGCTAGCTTTCAACAGAAGCTCCAGTCCAGAGGGAGAGATAACAGCCAGAAAGAACCCAACAAAGCCAAAGGTGGGGAGCAGAGCTGAGAGAAGAGATAGATAATTGCACATCTTCCCTGCCGAGGCAAGCTATTACTCCAAGGAAACAAATTACATGTACAGATCTCATCCCAAAGAGGACGTGAGTCTGTCCACTCCCCTAAGAAAGTTGCTTACTGTGAGATCTCTACTTGTGAGCGATGAACTGAGGTTCTCTTCCCTCACCCCACAGAGAAAATTGCTGGAAGCTGAGACTTCTTCTCCAGAGAGCCCCTGATATTAGCCCAGTAATTCGCTTGTCTGGTAGGAAGTTAGAACAAATATTTTCCTTGCCGCCTTGAACTTCCAGTCTACCCTTCCCCCCGGCCTGGTGGTCTAGAAGTCCAACCCCTGCAGAGACCAAAATGTCTGCAGTTCTTGGCTAGGACTGGGCATTGCATACACAGAGGCAGTGCAGCTGTGCTGTCTCTGTGAATCCTGTAAAGTACAGAAAGACATAGAGAAAAAGGTGACTGAGCTGGCCCTGAGAAAGTGCATCTCTTTAATGGGCAGAGGCTTGGGTCTCTGCACTATGGGTGGAGACCTGGGAACTGCTGCGGTGAATGAACTGAAGTGGAGACACCTCCCACCCAACATCAGCATTAATAGAGTGATCCTGCTGGAGTCTAATTTTGGAAAGTCACCTCCCCAAATCTGTGGTCTGCCAGAGGGAACCAGACCTTGCCCTATAGGGATACCACAGCTGCAGAACAGTAGCAATAAAGGTGCGGTTGCTGAGGGAGAAATTCTTTTGCTATCTGGATATACTCAGGTTTCAATTGAGATTGGGTGGACTTTCTCCAGCTGCCATTGAGTGCCTGAGGCAGGCAGGCTTCAGCTTCCCCTGCTGGATGGTGGCAGAGGGTGTTAACCATGAGGAGGAGGCATTGACTTTACTTTGACTCTGACAGGCACATAGCCCTGGCACATTTGCTAATTGGACAGAACTGGGCCACAGAGACTGAGTTAACAGAGACTGCCGGTGGGGCAACCAGAGACTGGGGTTACCAGTGGTGAAGGGTGAGCAAGGTAGGGAAAGAGGCATCAACCCCCTTGCTCCAAATCTACTGGGAAGGCCTTTTTGACTCCTTGGAGCACCAGAGGTGCTCAAGCCACACTCGAGCTACCAGTAGATTCCTAATATCTATTTGCTGGAGACCTTTTGAATTCTCCAGCTAGAGAGTGGGTGCTGTTTGGGACAATTGGTTTGGAACTCTTGAACTAGACAAATTACCTGAGGACCCTCCAAGGTGGTACCCTGGTTTTGCTGTAGTGGGAAGATTTGAGTTTCCTCTCCCAAGTATTACCTGTGGGGGATGGGATGTCCTAGATGCTTGTATTTCTCCAACGCTGAGATTGCAACCCAGAGTCACTGACTCACTAGGATTGGACAGAGAACAGGTGAATAAAAGACAGAGCCAACTACCACCACTACACCAAGCAGGCCTTGAGAGTCACAAACTGTAATACTGTACAGGTCCTTTGCAAAATTGTAGAGGAAAAGCTGCAGTCACCAGTCCCAGTTCCTTGGTGAAGGGCTGGTCAACCACAATCCTAGAAGTCTCCAATCCAACTTCACCTTACCTGCTCATCTAGCTAAACAGTGAAAAACAATCATGGGGCATAATCAGTGGAAAAACTCTGGCAACATGAATAATTAGAAGAGTACAACTCCCCCAAGGAATGACAAACCAGCCAAACCAGAGGATCCAATGCACAAAGAGATTGCTTAGATGTCAGAAATCGAATTTAGAATTTGGATGGCAGATAAGATGAACAAAATGGAAGTAAAGTTGGAGGTAGAAATTCTAGGAATAATTCAAAAGATATCTCAATAATTCAATGAATTCAAAGACAAAATCAACAAAGATTTAGACACATTGGGAAAAGAAGTTTCAGCCTTCCAAGAGATGATAAACACAGTAGAATCCCTCAGTAACAGAATGGAGCAGGCAGAAGTAAGGATCTCCAACATTGAAGACAAAGCATTTGAATGCTCCCAAATGCTCAAAGAGGAAGAGAAATGTAGAGCAAAAAAAGATCATTTTCTCAGAGGCCTCTGGGATAATTCAAAGAAAACCAATATTCACCTTGTAGGGATCCCCGAAGGTGATGAAGTAGCTTCTCAAGAGACTGGAAAGAGGCAGTTAACAACTTAATGGGACATCTAAAGTAATTGGAAAAGGAAGAACATTACAATCCCAAACCCAGCAGAAAAAAAGAAATAACCAAAATCAGAGCAGAATTAAATGAAATTGAAAACAAAAGAATTATACAACAGATCAATAAATCAAAAAGTTTGTTTTTTAAAAAGGTCAATAAAATAGATAAACCTTTGGCTAACCTAAACAGGAAAACAAAGAGTAAATCTCTGATTTTATCAATCAGAAATGGTAAAGACAAAACAACAGACTCCTGAGAAATTCAAAAAATCCTTCATGAATATTACAAGAAACTTTATTATCAGAAATATGAAAATCTAAAGGAAATTGACAAATACTTGGAAGCACACCACCTTCCGAGATTTACCCAGAATGAAGTAGAAATATTGAACAGGGCTATATCAAGTTCTGAAATAGTATCAACTATACAAAATCTCCCTAAAAAGAAAATCCCGGGACCAGATGGCTTCACATCAAAATTCTACCAAAACTTTAAAGAGGAACTAATTCCTATATTATTCAACATTTTCCAAAATATAGAAAAAGAAGGAATACTACCCAACACATTCTATGAAGCTAACATCACCTTGATCCCCAAACCAAGAAAAGACCCAACACAGAAAAGAAAATTATAGACCAATATCACTAATGAATATTGGTGCAAAAATATTCAACAAGATGCAAACAAACAGAATCCAGCAACACATCAAACAAATTATACACCATGAACAAGTGGATTTAATCCCAGGGTCTCAAGGCTGGTTCAATATATGTAAATCTACAACTATAATACATCTATAAACAAACTAAAAAACAAAGACCATACAATTCTCTCAGTTGATGCAGAAAAAAGCTTTTGATAATATCCAGAATCCCTTCATGATCAGAACACTTAAGAAAATGGGTATAGAAGGGACATTTGTTAAACTGATAGAGGCCATCTACAGCAAACCCACAGCTAATATCATATTGAATGGAGTTAAATTGAAATCATTTTTACTCAGATCAAGAACCAGGCAAGGTTGCCCATTGTCTCCACTACTCCCCTTTACATTGTAATGGAAGTTTTAGCCATTGCAATTAGGGAAGGAAAGGTGAGCAAGGGTATCCATATAGGGTCAGAAGAGATCAAACTTTCACTCTTCACAGATGATATGATTGTATACCTGGAAAATGCCAGAGATTCTACTACAAAACTCTTAGAAGAGATCAAGGAACACAGCAGTGTCTCAGGCTACAAAATCAACACTCAGGAATCTGTAGCCTTTATATATACCAACAATAGCCAAGCTGAAAAAACAGTTGAGGACTCTATTCCATTCACAGTAGTGCCAAAGAAGATGAAATATTTGGGAGTTTACCTGACAAAGGATGTGAAAGATCTCTATAAAGATAACTATGAAACTATAAGAGAAGAAGTAGCTGAAGATGTTAACAAATGGAAAAACATACCATGCTTATGGCTGGGAAGAATCAACATTGGAAAAATGTCCATACTACCCAAAGCAATATACAATTTTAATGCAATCTCTATTAAAGCTCCATTGTCATACTTTAAAGATCTTGAAAAGATAATCCATCATTTTATATGGAATCAGAAATAAAACCTCCAATGGCCAAGACATTACTCAGAAATAAAAACAAAGCGGGAGGAATCATACTACCAGACCTCAGACTATACTATACATCAATAGTGATCAAAACAGCATGGTACTGGCACAAAAACAGATAGGTAGATGCATGGAACAGAATAGAGAACCAAGAGATGAACCCAGCTAATTCTTTATTAATTATTTGATCTTTGACAAGCCAATTAAAAACATTCAGTGGGGAAAAGATTCCCTATTTAACAAATGGTGCTGGGTGAACTGACTGGTGACCTGTAGAAGACTGAAACTGTACCCACACCTTTCACCATTAACTAAAATAGACTCTCACTGGATTAGAGATTTAAACTTAATACATGAAACTATAAAGATACTAGAAGAAAGTGGAGGGAAAATGCTTGAAGGAATTGGCCTGGGGTGAATATTTTATGAGGAAGACCCCCAGGCAATTGAAGTAGCATCAAAAATACACTACTGGGACCTGATCAATCTACAAAGCTTCTGCCCAACCAAGAACATAGTAAGTAGAGCAAGCAGACAGCCCTCAGAATGGGAGAAGATATTTGCAGGTTATGTCTCCCGCAAAGGTTTAATAACCAGAATCCATGGAGAACTCAAACATATTAGCAAGAAAAGAACAATTGATCCCAT
>CAUYRH010097230.1:0-11109 GCA_963574655.1 Perodicticus potto
GACTTTACCTCTTTCATGTTTACATGGATGGAGCTGGAATATATTCTTCTTAGCAAAGTATCTCAAGAATGGAAGAAAAAGTATCCAATGTACTCAGCCCTACTATGAAGCTAATTTATAGCTTTCATATGAAGGCTATAAGCCAACGATATCATAAAAATATGGGGAAAGGGGCAAGAGATGGAAGGGCAGGGATGAGGTGGAGTGGAGGGACGGTAGCTGGTGGGGCCACACCCATGGTGTATCTTAGACAGTTTCAGGTGAACATTCCTATATGCAGAATACAAATGTCTTCATAACTAAGAAAATGCCATGAAGGCTATGTTGATCAGTTTGATGAAAATAGTTCAGATTGTATATGAAACCAGCACATTGTACCCCTTGATTGCACTAATGTACATAGCTATGATTCAATAAAATATATATATATATATAAACTATAATATAATCTGAAAAAAATAAAAGAAAAGAATAAAGAACCCCATTTCTATGTAGGCAAGGGACTTGAACAGCAACTTCTCTGATGAAGACAGGTGCATGGCCTACAAACACATGAAAAAATGCTCATCATCCTCAATCATCAGAGAAATGTAAATCAAAATGACTTTGAGACATCATCTAACTCCAGTAAGATTAGCCCACATCACAGATCCCAAACTACAGAAGTTGGCGTGGATGCAGAGAGAAAGGAATGCTTCTACACTGCTGGTGGGAATGCAAGCTAATACGACCTTTTTTGGAAAGAAGTTTGGAGAACACTCAAGGAACTAAAAGTAGACCTACCACTCGATCCTGCAATTCCTCTACTAGGTATATACCCAGATGATCAAAAATTATTTTACAACAAAGACATTTGCACCAGAATGTTTACTGCAGCCCCATTCATAATAGCCAAGACATGTAAATAGCCCAAGTTTCCATCGATCCATGAATGGATTAGCAAATTGTGGTATATGTACACCATGGAATACTATGCAGCCATAAAAGAGGATGGAGACTTCACATCTTTTATGTTTACCTGGATGGAACTGGAACATATTATTCTTAGTAAAGTATCTCAAGAATGAAGTATCCAATGTACTCAATACTACTATGAAATCAATATATAACCACCTACATACTTGTATGAATGGCAAAACATAACTATAGTCCAGAAAGTAGAAGGGAAGAGGAGAGAGAAGGGAGGAAGGGTGGTTATGGGAGGAGGGAGAGTATTTGGGGGGACCTCACCTAATTACATGATGTAATGGTACATTTCAAAATTATTAAGAAATGAGTATAATTGTGATGGATGTGTTACTTAGTCCAATGTAAACATTTCACATTGTATATCGAAGCAGTACCCTGAACCCCATAAATGCATCAATGTATAAAGTTATGATTTTTTTTTTTTTAGAGACAGAGTCTCACTTTGTCGCCCTCGGTAGAGTGCCATGGCTTCACAGCTCATAGCAACCTCCAACTCCTGGGCTTAGGCGATTCTCTTGTCTCAGCCTCCCAAGTAACTGGGACTACAAGCACCCGCCACAATGCCCAGCTATTTTTTTGTTGCAGTTCAGTGGGGGCCAGGTTTGAACCTGCCACCCTCGGCATATAGGGCTGGCACCCTACTCACTGAGCCACAGGTTATGATTTAATAAAAAATAATTAAAATAACTAACTAACTAAATAAATAAATAAAAATAGAAAAACTAGACAGGCATCATGGTGGGAGCCTACAGTTCCATCTACTCAGGAGGCTGACACAAGAGGATCTTTTGAGTTCAAGAGTTTGAGGTTTCTGAGAGCTAGGATGATGTCTCAGCACTCTACCTAGAGTGACAGAGTAAGACTCTGTCTCAAAAAAAACTTGTTTTTACAGATATATAGTCTATTTCACTAGTTCTCAACCTGTGGGTCATGACCCACAGGAACTGTACGAAAGGGCCGTGGCATTAGAAGAACCACTGGTCTATATCCTTCCGTCCGTTCCTCCCTCTTCTTCTTTCTTCTTCCTTCTTTTTCCTTCCTCTACTTTCTTTTCACTACTCACTACTTCTGCCTCACGATATTGTGTTTTCCTATGTGCTTACTACCTCTGCTATACTGGCTGTTGCATTTGAAAAATTATTTGTAGAAATAATTGTAGGCCGAGAATTATGGCATTTTCCCTGAGAGTGTTTTCAGGTTTCTCTAAGATTCCTTGGGTTCCTTTTAGTCTGGAAACCTCCTAAGTTTTCAAGGAGCCTTTAAGTTACGTAAACTACACAGTTACCTGGCAGTTTGACTGCAAATCCCACATTAGGCTACTTTATTTTCATTTGTACTTACTGTAAGGCTTTTGAGGATCCAGGCTGAAAGTTGAGGGAGAGATTTTTCACAGGTCCTACCTTTGGTTGCCCTGACTTGGAAATTTTTTCCTCCTGACCCTGCTAGGCTGCCAAAAGCAGAGCCCCCCACCCCAACGGGTCCTTAGTCAGACAAGACAGGCAGATGACCACAGGGCAAAAGTAGCTTTGAATGTAAACTTACATCTAAGTCCTCATCTTCTCCTATATGTTGGCCATTAACTTATTTACTATGTTGATAGCTCTTTGATGCTTAGAAGTCATTACGAGGAGGGTTGTTTTAAATTATTTAGGCATTATTAGACAAGACAATATTCCAAATCCAATCTTCATCTTAGGCTCACATACCTGTCAAGTCCTGAATTTATCTGCAATTAAAACCTTAAACTTCCTAGCCATTAGTTATGACCACATCGGCTTAAGGTATAGGAGTATATGTGTTTTTCAGAACTTCAAGGTGCTAAATTACAGAACTCAAGTTAAACAAGTACACACGATGTGCTGAGCACCTCCCTTAGCAAATCAATTACAACCTTCCATCTCTGCTTGCAGACTGGCAAACTCTAATCCAAGTCTATCTATTTCTCATAGAAATTTGCTTGAAGAACCAAGGAAGAGGCTGCACACACTAATATTCTGCAAAGTACCTATTGTTACAATTAATATCAAAGCCTTGATAGGTATTAATCTGCATTACGCAGAGCACGGAAAATGAAATATGGAAAACATTTTACATCACATAATAATGGTTTCTAATCTAGCACCAAACTACCTCCAGTAGCCAAATTTTAAGTTTTGTTCCTTTTAATGCCCTACTTACCTCTCATAGGCCATGACCAAGTCAAATGGCTCCTACTAACTACACAGAAGTCTGTGAAAGTGAGTTTTAGTTTTCTTTTTTTTATTGAATCATAGCTGTGTACAATAATTCAATCATGGGGTACAGTGTACGGGCTTCAGATACAATCGGAGATATTTTCATCAACCTGAAAGCAATTTATAAAGAGGTTGGAATGGGGTCTTACTTGAGCCTAGTTATTTACGATATATGCCTCAATTGAAATACAACCAATAGAACTTGTAATAATTCAAAGTATAAAAAGGCATCATGTTTTTGCTTAAACAAAAAGGCTGAGTTCCAACCTTTAGACTCAGTACTATTTAAGTACGTGGCTTCACACTTTACTTAAACTCTAAGTTTTATTTTTCATCTTTGATATGTAAGAATACACATCCCCAAAGAGGATTTGTGCAGATAGATAACAAAGAAAATACCACATACAAGATACAGTAAATAAATAGTATGAACTGTGATTGCCCTCTATTTACTAAGCTGGTCATTGTGATATCTAAATTTATCCAACTAAATGTTTAGCTTGATAATTAATTATAACATTTCTGATTATGACATGCCAGATTCATCTTTCTGTTATTTCTGTTTACCAAGAACACACAGGTATGGTGTACACAGAGCCAGACATTATCACTGACTCTGTAATTAAAGCATTTCTTTTGTTTATGTTTGCACCATTTCGGCAACTACTCATTTGGGATGCTATTTTTCTGCACTACACATGTGCATAAAGAGGAATCTGTTCTTATCGAGCATCTATTCAATGCCAATAGACTAAATATATTCCAGATTCTTATCATTTGCACTTCTGTTTTTCTACTTAATATTAATTATGATTTTTAAAAATCAAGTAGGTGAAAGTTCTGAAGAATTCCTATGTGACAGTAAAAATAGGGAAAAAACAAATGCTGACTCTCAGATTTTTAACCCCAGATTGCTGCTTTGAGTCTTGGGTGCTGTAAATGTTACCAGTATGAAAGGGCACACTGATGTCCTTCATGCTTCTGTTTATTTGTTAATTAAAGCACAATTGGAAATGCGCTGCCTAGACAGTTTAATGTGTGAAAAGTCGTCAACTCCAGAGAACTAAAAATCTTTATTTCTACAGGTCCCTGATGCCAAACTGAACTTTTTTTTTCAGGTTTGTCCCTATCTTAATTCATCAGTTGGTTCTCTGTAATCTGCTTCCAGAGCAAGATTAAAGACTGTGGTGGTGGGTATACTGAGGCTCCAAGACAACCATTATGAGGACAAGAGACTATATTCAAATCTTCTGAATTGAGTTTCCAAGAAACTCGACAAATTTTCATAAACATCACTCAGAAAGGTTTTTTTCTTTGCCTTAAATCTTGAAAATAACTGCAAATTAGCAGATTACAAAGACAGCATTTAACACAAATATTGAGATAAATGTTTTGAAACAACAACCTGTTAGTGAGTTGTTAGTTCTGGATTGTGATTGTCATCACTGAGAAGACACAGTGCAACAGAGGAAGTACAACACAGACTCACTGGGAACACACAGACAGTGCCACAGAGGAAACACAACACAGACTCATAGGGAACAGACAGATGGTACAACAGTGGAAATATGACACAGACTTACTGGGAACAGACAGACAGTTCAACAGATGAAATACAACACATACAGGGAACAGACAGACAGTGCAACAGAGGAAATACAACACAGACTCATGGGGAACAGACAGATGGTACAACAGAGGAAATACATCACAGACTCACGGGGAACAGACAGACGCTACAACTGAGGAAATACAACACAGACTTACTGGAAACAGACAGACAGTCCAACAGGAAATACAACGCAGACTCATGGGGAACAGACAGACAGTGCAACACAGGAAATACAACACAGACTCATGGGATTAAACAGATAGTGTAACAGAGAAATAACACAAAGACTCACAGGGAACAGACAGACAGTGAAAGACAGGAAATGGAACATAGACTCACGGGGAACAGACACATATTGCAACAGAGGAAAATAACACAGAATCATGAAGTACAGACACATAGAGCAACAGAGGAAATACAATACAGGTTCAAGGGGAAGAGACCAACAGTGCAACAAAGGAAAAACACACAGACTCAGGGGAAACAGACAGACAGAGCAACAGAGGAAATATCAAATAGACATACGGAGAACAGACAGAAAGTGAAACAGAGGAAGACAACACAGACTCACGGGGAACAGACAGACAGTGCAACAGAGGAAACACAATACAGAATCATGGCAAACAGACGAACAGTGCAACATAAGAAATACAACACAGACTAAAAGGGAACAGACAGACAGTGCAACAGAGAAAACACAACACAGACTCACTGGAAACAGGACAACGCAACAGAAGAAATACAACACAGACTCATGGGGAACAGACAGATAGTCCAATATAGGAAATAGAACACAGACACACTGGGAAAAAAACAGACATTGCAACAGAGGAAATACAACACAGATTCAGGAGGAACAGACGGTGCAAAAGAGGAAATACAAAACAGACTAACAGTGAACAGACAGACAGTGCCACAGAGAAAATACAACACAGACTCAAGGGGAAGAGAAAGACAGTTCAACAGAGGAAATACAACACAGACTCACGTGGAACAAACAGTTTGACAGAGGAAATACAACACAGACTTACTGGGAACAGACAGACATTGCAACAGAGGAAACACAACACAGAATCCCGGGGAACAGACACACAGGGCAACAGAGGAAATACAACACAGACTCAGTGGGAAGAGACAGTGTAACAGAGGAAATACAACACAGATTCACAGGGAACAGACAGACAGTGCAATAGAGGAAGTACAAAACAGACTCTCAGGGACCAGAGAGACAGTGCAACAGAGGAAATGCAACAAAGACTCACGGGGAACAGACAGACAGTACAACAGACAAAATACAATACAGCCTCACAGAAAACAGAAAGACAGTACAACAGAGGAAATATGACACAAATTCACGGGGAAAAGAAATACAGTCCAACTGTGAAAATAAAACACAGACTCACGTGGAAGCGACAGACAGTGCAACATAGGAAATACAATACAGACACACTAGGAACAGTGTGCAACAGAGGAAATACACCACAGAATCACAGGGTACAGACAGACATTGCAACAGAGGAAATACAACACAGAATCACAGAGTACAGACACACAGGGCAACAGACAAAATACAATACAGGCTCATGGGGAAGAGACTGACAGTGCAACAGAGGAAAAACAACACAGACTCAGGGGGAACAGACAGAGAGAGCAACAGAGGAAATATTAAATAGACATATGGGGAAGAGACAGAAAGTGAAACAGAGGAAGACAACACAGACTCACGGGGAACAGAGAGACTGTGCAACAGAGGAAACACAACACAGAATCACAGGGAACACACAGACAGTGCCACAGCAGAAATACAACCAGAATCACGGCAAACAGACAGACAGTGCAACATAAGAAATACAATACAGACTCAAGGAAACAGTGCAACAGAGGAAATATAACATAGATTCACAGGCAGTCCAACAGAGGATATACAACACAGACTCACTAGGAACAGACAGACAGTGCAACAGAGGAAATACAACACACTCACTGGGAACAGACAGTCCAACAGAGGAAATATAACACAGACTCATGGCTCATGGGATCAAACAGATAGTGTAACAGAGAAATAACACAAAGACTCACGGGGAACAGAGAGACAGTGAAAGACAGGAAATGGAACATAGACTCATGGGGAACAGACGGTGCAACAGAGGAAATACAATACAGACTCACAGGGACCAGAAGACAGCACAACATAGGAAATATAAAATAGATTCACGGTGAACAGACACACAGCGCACCACAGTAAATACAACACAGACTCACAGTGAACAGGTAGACAGTGCAACGGAGGAAATACAACACAGACTCATGGAAACAGACAGACAGCGCAACAGAGGAAATAAAACACAAACTTACTGAAAACAGACAGACAGTGAAACAGAGGAAATATTATACAGACACACGGGGAACAGGTATACAATGTAACAGTGGAAACACAACACATACACAAGGGGAACAGACAGACACTGCAAGAAGAAATACAACACAGATTAACAAGGAAAAGACAGACAATGTAACAGAGGAAATACAATACAGACTAACAAGGAACATATAAACAGTGCAATAGAGGAAATAAAACATACACAACAGGTAACCCACTGACAGTCCAACATAGGAAATACAACAGACTCACAGGGAACAGTCAGACAGCACAAGAGAGGAAATATAACACAGACTCAAGAACAGGTAGACAGTTCAACAGTGGAAACACAACACAGACTCACAGGGGACAGACAGTGCAATAGAGGAAATACAAGACAGATTCATGGGAACAGACAGACAGTGCAAGAGAGGAAATACAACACAGACTCACGGGAAACTGTGCAACAGAGAAAATACAACACACACTTATGTGCAGGAGACGGACCTTACAACAGAGAAAGTACAACACAAACTCACTGGGAACAGACAGTGCAAGAGATTAAATACAACACAAACTCACAGTTCACAGACAGTGCAACAAAGAAAATACAACAGTGACTCAAAGAGAGTGAAACAGAGGAAGACAACATGGACCCACTGGGAACAGACAGAAAGTGCAACAGAGGAAATACAACACAGACTCACAGACAACAGACAGACAGCGCAAAAGAGGAAATACAACACAGACTAACGGGCAACAGACAGTGCAACAGAAGAAATGAAACACAGACTTACTACGAACAGACAGTCAGGGAAACAGTGGAAATACAACACAGACTCACAGGGAACAGAAGACGATGCAAGAGAGGAAATACAACACAGACTCAAGGTTAACAGACAGACAGTGAAAGAGAGGAAAGACATCAGAGACTCACAGGGAAGACACAGTGCAACAGAGGAAATACAACAAAGACTCACGGGGAACAAATAGTGGGAGAGAGGAAATACAACACAGACTCACTGGAAACAGACAGACAGTGCACCAGAAGAAAACAATACAGACTCATGGGGAGGAGAGAGACGGTGCAACAGAGGAAATACAACCAAGACTCACTGGGAAAAGATAGACAGTGCAACAGAGGGAATACAACAAAGACTCACAGGGAACAAATAGTGGAAGAGAGGAAATACAACCAAGACTCACTGGGAAAAGATAGACAGTGCAACAGAGGAAATACAACAAAGACTCACGGGGAACAAATAGTGGAAGAGAGGAAATACAACCAAGACTCACTGGGAAAAGATAGACAGTGCAACAGAGGGAATACAACACTGACGCACGGATTACAGAAAGACAGTCCAATACAGGAAATACAACACAGATTCACTGGGAACAGAGACACAATGAAATAGAGGAAATACAACACAGACTCATGGTGAAAAGGTGGACAATGCAACAGAAAAAATACAAAACAGACTTACTGGGAACAGACAGCACAACAGAGGAAATACAAAACAGATTAACTGGGAACAGACAGACAGTACAACAGAGGAAATACAACAGAGACTCGCGGGAACCAGACAGTGCTACAGAGGAAATACAACACAGAATCACAAGGAACAGACAAATAGTGTAAGAGAAATACAACAAAGACTCACGAGGAACAGACAAACAGTGAAACACAGGAAATGCAACACAAATCACAGGGAACAGACAGATGGCGCAACATAGAAAATAGAACACAGACTCACAGGGAACAGACAGTACAACAGAAGAAATACAACACAGACTCTTTGGGAACAGACAGTAAGTACAAGAGAGGAAATATACCACAGACTCACAGGGAACAGACAGACAGTGCAAAAGAGAAAACACAACACAGACTCAAGGGGAACACACAGACAGTACAACAGAGGAAATACCACATAGACTTCCAGGGAACAGACAGATAGTGCATCAGAGGAAGTACAACACAGACTCACGGGGAACAGAGAGCACAACTATACAGACTCACAGGGAAGAGACAGACAGTGTAAGAGAGGAAATACAACACAGTTTCACGGGGAACAGACAAACAGTGCGACAGAGGAAATACAACACAGACTCATTGGGAACAGACAGAAAGTACAAGAGAAGAAACAGAACACAGACTCATGGGGAACAAACAGTGCATCAGAGGCAACACAACAAACTCAAGGGGAACAGAAAACAGTGGAACAGGGGAAATACAACACACACTCCCTGGGAACAAACAGATAGTGCAACAGAGAAAATACCACATAGACTCACGGGGAACAGACAGACAATGCAACAGAGGAAATACAACACAGACTCCTTGGAAACAGACAGACAGTCCAACATAGGAAATACAACACAGACTCATGGGGAACAGACACACAGTCCAACACAGGAAATACAACACAGACTCCCTGGGAACAGACAGACAGTCCAACAGAGGAAATATAACACAGACTCCCTGAGAACAGACAGACAGTCCAACATAGGAAATACAACACTGACTCACAGGGAACAGACAGTCCAACAGAGGAAATACAAGACAGACTCACTGGGAACAGAGAGACAGTAAAACAGAGGAAGTACAACACAGACTCACGGGGAATAGACAGACAGTCCTACAGAGGAAATACAACACAGACTAAATTGGAATAGACAGACAGTATGACAGAGGAAGTGTAACCCAGACTCCCGGGGAATAGACAGTGCAACAGAGGAAATACCACCTAGACTCAGGAGGAATAGAAAGACAGCACAACAGAGGAATACAGCACAGATTCACAGGGAGCAAACAGAGAGTGCAACAGAGAGAGTACAAAACAGACTTTGGGGAAGAGACAGACTTTGCAACAGAGGAAATGCAACACAGAGGCACGAGGGACAGACAGATAGTCCAAAAGAGGAAATACAACACAGACTCCCTGGAAACAGACAGACAGTCCCAAAGAGGAAATACAACACAGGCTCCCTGGGAACAGACAGACAGTCCCACAGAGTAAATACAACACAGGCTCCCTGGGAACAGACAGAAGGTGCAACAGAGGAAATACAACACAGACTCCCTGGGTACAGAAAGACAGTCCAACAGAGTAAATACAACACAGGATCCCTGGGAACAGACAGACAGTCCAACAGGGGAAACAGAACACAGATTCATAAGGAGACAGACAATCCAACACAGGAAATACAACACAGACTCTCTGGGAACAGACAGACAGTCCCACAGAGTAAATACAACACAGACTCCCTGGGAACAGACAGACAGTACAACAGAGTAAATACAACACAGGCTCCCTGGGAACAGACAGACAGTCCAACACAGGAAATACAACACAGACCCACGGGGAAGAGACAGTGCAGTGCAACAGGGGAAATACAAGAAAGACTCACAGGGAACAGACAGACAGTGCAACAGAGGAAATACAACACAGATTCCCTGGGAACAGACAGACAGTCCAACACAGGAAATACAACACAGATTCCCTGGGAACACACAGACAGTCCAACACGGGAAATACAACACAGACCCACGGGGAAGAGACAGTGCAGTGCAACAGGGGAAATACAAGACAGACTCACGGGGAACAGACAGACAGTGCAACAGAGGAAATACAACACAGCTTCCCTGGGAACAGACAGTCCAACACAGGAAATACAATACAGACTCCCTGGGAACACACAGACAGTCCAACACAGGAAATACAACACAGACCCCCTGGGCACAGACAGACAGTCCAACAGAGGAAATACAACACAGACCCCCTGGGCACAGACAGACAGTCCAACAGAGGAAATACAAGACAGACTCACGGGGAACAGACAGACAGTGCAACAGAGGAAATACAACACAGATTCCCTGGGAACAGACAGACAGTCCAACACAGGAAATACAACACAGATTCCCTGGGAACACACAG